>CAMOHE010045401.1:1579-25511 GCA_946598075.1 Artocarpus hirsutus | reverse complement strand
GAAAAATATATAAAAGAAATCTTGCCGAGAAAACTACATTTTTAAATCATTAGTTCATATGAAAAAAAATACCCTTATACAATAAATAAAATCTCTTACAGATAAAAACTCAGTTTTAAAGGTTATTTCTTATCATATTAATTCTTTGTTGGTATGAATAAAAAGTGAAAAAAAAGAAAACATTAGAAAGATTTTTCGATGAAATTGATAAATTAAAATGTTTGGTAGGAGAGAAGTTTGGTTGAAAAGAGAAATAAGGTGGAAAAAATAGTAACGAGATTCCTCATATTTTCTCCTCCTACAAGTGGATGGAATTATTAGATAGAAAACATTCACAGTACATATATCAGATAAAACTACAAAACTGTCCATCTAAATTGCAGCAAAAAAAAAAAAAAAATATATATATATATATATACATATATATATATATATATGTTTGTGCTTTTGGTGGTTTTGTATATTGTAAAGGCAACAGTGAATTGTGCATGCAATAAAATACAACATTTATACGTGTAAATTAAATATATAATTTCACAAAAATATGTATATATGTACGTGTATAGTTTCTTTTTTTTATGGAACATTTTTAGTCTTTTTTAGGAAAAATAATATTATAGTTTTGATACACATATAACTTACGTTATTTAACAATATAATATTTTTAAGAGCAAAACTTGAGAAGTGAAAATAAAAAAGAAGAACAAAGCATATGGTAAATATAATGTTAAATATATGTAATAAATTTTTTTTACGTTTTGGATTGAATATAAAAAAAAACATTTGGATAAATATGTAATTGTAATAAGTATAATTTTTTCAACCTTTTAATTTCACTTTTAATTCCAAACAAGTGAAAAAAAATTTATTTGCCTTCTTCCTTGTCACACTGAACAATTAAAAACAAAATTAAAATCTTTTCTATCCGTTTCTTTTTTTACCTTTATAATTTTCCCTTCCATATTATTTTCTTTCCTTCCTACCAAAGGATAAGAAAAATATTCAATATTAATAAAATTCAACGAATGGTTTTGTTTTTCGTTCCGTAATTTTACCGCATAATTGACCAAATTAAAAAATATAAGAAAATTTTTCCTTGATTCCAAAATCAGTTTTCATATTGTTTCCAAAAGAACAAGCCTTTTATCTAAAAAAAAAAAAAAAAGCGCAAGCTTTTACCGTATTCCGTAAACTTTCCCCCCGCCCTCCAAAACCCCTCCCCAAATTAATTAAACTAAATAAAATGTATGTATATATGTACATATATGGTTTCTTATTATATAGAACATTTGTAGTTTTTTTTAGGGAAAAATATTATAGTTTTAATATACATACAACTTGCATTGTTAAATAACTATGATCTTTTTAAGAGCAAAACTTGAGAAATAAGAACAAACAAGAAGAAAGGACATGGTAAATATAATGTTAAATATATGTAATAATCTTTTCAATGTTTTGGATTATATAAAAAAAAAACATTTAGATAGAAATATAATTGTCATTGGTACAAGTTTTCTATTCTTTTATTTCACTTCTAATATAATACCAATTTTTTTTATCTTTTTAGACAAATTCATTTTTTTTCTTCTCTATCATATTAAACAACTAAAAACAAAATTAAAATCTTTTCTTTTTTACCTTTATTAATTTTTCTTTCATCTCATTTTCTTTCCTTCCTCAAGGGATAAGAAAAATATCATAATTGATAAAATTCAACGAATTTGTTTTTCATTTCCTAATTTTACTCCATAATTAACCAAACTAAAAAATATAAGAAATTTTTTCCTTGATTCCAAAATCTGTTTTCATTGTTTCCAAACGAACCAGCCTTTTTCCTTGAAAAACCAAAGAAAAAAAAAAGAAAGAAGAAGAAGAAGAAGAAGAAGCAAAGCTTTTACCCGCTTGTTTAACCTTTTTCCGCAAACTTTCCCTCCCCCAAAGTTCCCAAGCAACAAACAAAAAACAAAAAAACATAAAACACAGGACAATTCTCCAATACCTGAAACCACAAGAATTCGAACTGAGAAACAAATCACAAAGCAAAAGGAAACAAAATTTACCTCTCGATTGAGGGCGGAGATGTTCAGCGCCGGTCCAGGCATCAAAGCTGTCACGAAGACAGCCACCGAAATCTTCGCCGGGAAACGCTCCATCGCCTGAGAAATCGCCAATCCGCCGAGGCTATGGCCGACCAGAACGACTCTTTCGTTCACCGGAAGAGCTTCCATCACCTCCCTCAACGGTCGGAAATAGTCGGAGATAGACCGGAGCTCCTTCGGCCGCCGTGGATCGACTCCGGAAGCGGCCAAATCGAGCGCGGTGACGGCATGGCCGGCGGATTTTAGCAGCGGCACGAGCTTGTACCAAGACCAACCGCCATGGCATGATCCGTGAACGAGAATGAAATGCTTTGCGGTTTTCGGAGGATCCGATTTCGCCAAAAGAGAAGAATGAGGAGAAAAGCGATCGAGAGTAAATGCCTTCTTTGATCCATTTTTTTGTTTTTTCTTTTGTTGGGAAATATATACTTCGATTTAACACTTTTTATTGAAGTAAATGAGAGGTTAATTTTGTTAACGTTTTGTTTTATTTATTCAATCATTATTTTTCTTTTGGCTTGTTTTGGATTTTATTTTCAGATCTGTGAAGGATCAAAGGTCATAACTTCCTCTGATTTCATTCAAAGCTCTTGTATTTTATTTTTAGTAGAATCTAGTCAAATTGAAAACTTCTAATTATTTACTTCAAAACAAAAACTTTAAATTTATCACATCGATAAAATTGGATTTTTGTTGACTGAGGTGTTAAATTGTTTACATATAATATGTACTTGTTTTTAGTAGAATCTAGTAAAGTGAAAACTTTTATAATTACTTACTTCCAAAACTTAAAACTTTCAATTTATATAGAATGATGCTTGTCTCAAGTCTCAACCCAAAAGTGGTTGTAAGGATTGCATGACTGTTTATACTAATGTACTATAAGGTGAAGAGTTTGAATTCTTCTATTTACAACTTCAAAAAAAGAAAAAAAGTCTCACCTAAAACAGAAAAGAAAAAAATATGAAATGTATTATACTATGAAGATTTTTATTGAGAAATAAAATAAAATCGATTAAGGGTAAAGCTGTTAAAAAAATGAATACTAAAAAAGTCAATTCAAAGACAAAAATCGACTGGTCAAAAATCAACCAAGCTGATCAGAAATTGATTGCCCACAAAAAGCGAACGATTGGAAGAGCACTTTTTGGTCTGTCGAAATTGACCAACCAACCGAGCCTTTGTAATGTTAAACCCTTTTCAAAGATTCATTAATATATATGAATATATATTAATACATAAATAAAATGTTAAATTTTTGAATTTAAATGTGTTTTTGTTTTCGTATCTTGTTTTGAGGCTACCTTGCATGATGTATGGATCAGGAGTTTCATTTCTGGGCTTAGGATTGTGGATTCTATCTCTAGGCCATTGAGAATTTTTTGTGACAATTCAGCTGCTGCTTTTATGGCTAGAAACAACAAGAGCGGTAGTTGAAGCAAACATATCGACATTAAGTATCTACCCATAAGAGAGCGTGTTAAGGATAAAATAGTAGTCATTGAGCACATAAATACTAAATTGATGATTGCCGATCCCTTGACTAAAGGTATGCCACCAGTAAGATTTAGGAATCATGTGGATAAAATGGGACTTGGTTCCCTTATGTGATTTGTTGTACCTTATTGTGAAATTCTCTATTTATGATATTTTCTCATTTCAGCTTCAGTTAAGTGCACAAATCCATTTCTGAGAAATATCACTAAAGTTTGAACCTAGAATAAATATAAGGTTTATTCATTAAGTTACATAGGTAAATCTTGAGAGACAAGTTATATTATAATACATAGAAGATAATACTCGTTATTTAGAGGACCTATCGCCATGATTTATGTATTTTGTTTCTCATTATAATACCATTCCTAACAAGATCAGATTTATAAAATAAACTGAAACATTTATATGAAAAAGTCAATGAATATCCAAAAGGTACAAGTCTGGAAACAGAAATTAAGTTTCAGGAAAAGTTTGGAACATAAAATGCCTTATCCAATTCCAAAATAAAGCCACTACTTAAAACTAAGGTGCATGTTCCGATGGTTTCCACATGTGAACGCATCTTGTTTCCTGAAGAGATGCTCAGCTCACTTTCTAATGGCTTCCTTAGGTTTCGCATACCCTGTAAGGTATTCGAAACATGGATTGTAGATTCAGAATCAATCCACCATGTATTATAAACAACATCAACCATATTAGATTCATAACAAACAAATGAGATTGGATTATCTTTCTTCTTAAGCCAACTCTGAAATTTCGCGCAATCCTTCTTTATGTGTCCCTTCCTTTTACAAAAGAAACACTTGGATTCCTTCTTAATGATAGCTTTGGGAGGTATTTTACCCTTCCCTTTGCCCTTGGCTTAATATTGGTCTTGAATCTGATTCTTTCCCTTGATCGTTGTTAGTGCAGTTTTACCCATTTCCATTACAAGCCTCCTTTCTTCTTGAGTACACATGGTCAGAAGCTCATTAATTGACCATTTGTCTTTATGTGTATTGTAAGAAGTCTTAAAGGGCCCATATGGGTTTGGAAGGGTGTTTAGAATATAATGCACTAAGAAAGACTCAGACATATCTACCTTAAGGTTCTTAAGTTGAGCCGCTATGTCCCTCATCTCCATGATGTACTCACGCACACCTCTCACACTGGTGAGCCTTAAGGATGAAAACCTCATAATTAGGGTGCTGGCAAGTATCTTATCTGAAGTTTCAAACTGCTCATCAATGGCCTTTAGTAATGCCCGGACTTTGTCATACTGTTTGACGGAACCACGTATGCCAACAGAGATTTTGGTCTTTATGAACGTGACGCTAAGGCGATTAGATCGCTTCCAACGCTCATAAAGTGCAATCTCATCGTGAGTGCTGGTTTCAGTAATTATAGGTTTGTCTTTTCTTATAGCATAATCAATGTCCATCTACCCCAAGTGAAGAAGAATTCTCTTCTTCCAAACCTTATAATTATCCTCTTTCAGCTCAAGGATATCACATCGAACATCAAAGAAATTCATAGGTTGTATGATTGCATAATTAAAACAAACATACTTATGATCCAAAATATTGAGACCAATAGACATAAATCATGCTTTACCAATGTAAATCATGCATAAAATCATGAATCTATAACATAAAACTTGCTTGTGAACTAAAGTTCTAATTTAATTAGACTCATTTTACTGTATGATAAAACTATCAAATTATGTTCTCTTTTCTAATACCTGTGAGTAAATTAGAAAATATAATTTCATATTTTATCCCAATTAGTCATATTAATATAATAAAATTCCTGTGGGTAAATTTTATTATATTAAGTACAACTAATTGCAATAAATGTCCTTTAACCAAATGTGATCCTAAACCAATTAATATATAATTTTACATAATTAAAGGTGCTGTGGCTAACCTCTAATTATATAAAATCATATGGATCACTAAGACTTTTAATTTTGTTCATAAAAATTATCCATATAATATTACATATTCTATAGGCAATACAAACAATTATGAACAAAATCTAAATTTGTGCTAAATAATTAACTTAATAATATACATAATAAAAACAAAATTATACATATAACAATAAATTAGCACATAAAACAAATACTTGGCACATAATGTACAAAATAAATTTCCCATGAAATTATTACAAAATTATGTGCATATCCAAAAACCAAAAATTAAATTAAAAAAATATTTTTTTCTATTTTTGGATTTTTATTTTATTTTTCCAGCCTCTTTAAACAACTTGTCGTTTTGTGGGCTTACCCCAAAACGACTTGTCATTTGGCTGTGAAAACGGTAGCTTTCTCTTGTCTAAATGACATGTTGTTTCACTATGATGAAAACGCCCCTTTTATACACTGAATGACATGTCGTTTTGTAGACCAAAATGCTAAACGACATGTCATTTTCTGGTTGTCTTCTTCACCCAAAAATTGGGTCTGTTGACTTGTTTTGCCCATTTTGCGATCCAGTTTGGGACCCATTCAAATTTTCACTTTTCGGGCATGAAATTCAACGTTTTAATTCATAAAATTGTTAGAAATCCAACTACCCAATGATTCCTAGCCTTAGTTTTGATTAAAAGTTTCAAATTAACAAACCCGAATTCATTCAAAATTTTTTACATGAACATTGCCAAAAAAAACAGGGTAATTCAAACACAAGATTATATGCAAGGTAGAGGTGTTTCAAGGCTCAGATACCAAATGTTGGTTGTTCATAACATAATAACAACAAAATACATGAAGTGGAAGCAAGTATTAGATTAAATTATTTCCTCCTGCCATTGTTTTTCTTCCTCTGTTTTCTTGCCTGAATTTTGCACTGTCAATTATTAAATTTTCTGAACACTCTCAATCCTTTTGATGGTGTAGGTTTTTATTTTTGAATTACGTGTTCAGGAACCAAGACATGGGTTGTTTATATTAACCGTGACCATCAACGGTTATTTGCAGTTGAGCTGTTTTTTTTTTTTTTTTTTCCAAAAATTGCCCTTCTTCCACGTGGGCCAATTAAGGTTCAACATATTTAACCCATACATTTTTGTTATCACAAAGAGGTTTTAAACTTCTCTAACATTAAATTTGGACCAAGTAAGGATCATAATATTGCTCTTCAAGTGTTGTATTACTTTTAGTATCTTGGTTAGTTACTATAGTCGAAAACTAATTGAAACAACTGCTATAAAACTGACCATTGTCGGTCAAAAATTGACTGACTCTTTGTCTATTCAATCGACTCACGGTTCCACTTTCTCGAAAGACCATTGTCGGTTAGGAATCGACCGACTGAAAATTGGTGGAAACTAATAAAAAATATAATAAAGATAATAATGTCCATAAACGGTCCTTGAACTTTATATATTTTTCAATTCTGGTCCTAAACTTTAGATATTTTTCAGATTTGGTCATTAAAATTTACATTCTTTTTAGTTTTAATTCCTAGGGTATCTACCTTAAATTTTATTAATTTAACTGCTAATCATATGGACAACACATGGTTTTTTTTTCCATACAAAACTTAACGATCAACTAATAAAAGGACCAAAATTGAGACAAAGTATTATGTTAAGAATCAAAATGAGACTTTTAAAAAATGAGGGACTAAAATGGGACATGAGGTAAACCTTAAAGACTATTAGTGAAATTTACTCTTTTCTTTAATAAGAACACAAAAAATAGGTGATGAAAAAAATCATATACTAAATCTTTAATTTTACATTTATTATTTTTTAAAAAATAAAAAACCATGTCAGCAGGTCACAAACAAGTTACATACCCAAATTATATTTAAGAAGATTCTTAAATTAAATGTTTATTAATTGTTAAAATATTTATGATTAGTTATCCACTTAGATGAAAAAGAATCATATACTAAATCTTTAATTTTACATTAATTATTTTTTTAAAAAATAAAAAACTATGTCAACAAGTCACAAACAAGTTATCCACTCAATTCATATTTAAAGAGAGTCTTAAATTAAAATACTTATTAATTGTTAAAAATATTATTTGATTAATTATTCACTTAATTATAATCGTTAAATTTGTATCATATGACTAATATAATAATAACCATGAAGACCATATCCATTTCTATCTATTTATATGTACATTTTTTAAGGTAGAAAAGAATGACATGCATTTTTTTTTTTAAATGGAAAGGTTAGTTTTCTTTTATAATTGACACGAATAATCAAGTACAACTGTAGAGAAAGACAATTTCCGGCCAAAAGCGCTCAACGTAATATATTTCTAATATTAACAAATGACAAGTGTTTTAATCTTTTTTTTCAATACAATGTTCATTTATATATTTAAATTTATATAATGTGATAACACTCAGCTTTTGTGCTTCAATTAATTGGTTACATTTATATGAGTCACAATTTGTGGAGCACGTGTCTAACATGCACGCACAAAGACATAAACGTGTGAAAAATGTATGGACACAGAAGGATGTTAACCAAAAGACCATAAAACGTCGTTGAAACAAACAATGGACACGTAGAAGACAACCATATAAATTTACGCATATGACAAAGACCAAAGCAATTGTGAAATGAAACATTTAAAACGACAAGAAATTAAGTGCAAAAGCAATTGAAACTCACGGTGATGCATGAAAAACGACAAAAACATAAGTAGGCGGGTCAAAAGTGTTATGTTGGATTTAATAAATATATATAACAATTTAATAAATATATATATAGTTATATATATATAACAATTTAATAAATTCGATAAAAATTTAGGGTCCGTATATTTCAAAACTGTTATGTTGGATTTTTTTGTTTACCCAATCTGACTAAATAATTATAGTGGGTGTTAGATTTGTTTTGTTTTATAATGATTGTAAAGTGTATGGCATGGTGATTAGAACTATTTTTACTATAATGTGTGAAGGCTTTACACTGTAACAACTTTTTTTTTTTTACTGTATCATATAAGAATTTTATATTATTTATAACTGAGTTAGTGATTAAGACCGTTATACCAATCACTAGTTTTCTTGATTCCAAGATCTGTTTTCATGATTTCAAAATAGCACCACTGACTTCCCCACCTAATCAAATGAACAAAAACGAAAAACAGAACACGATTCTACAATGAATATCATGAAATCATACGAATTCAAATTGACAAAGAAATCGCAACGCAAAAGGTAAAAATTCTACAATCCAAAAACGCTCCATTGCTTGAGAAAACGCCAACATTTATATTTCGTAAGCAATGAGGTTATTGTTTTGGTTTCTAGTTAGTTTTGCCAACCTCAAATCCGAAGAATTAAGATAATGAGGCCAATTATCAGTCTTGTAGCCGTGGGTAGTCTTTGACCATTTGTAAGGATGATTGATTCTGCGGCAACAGATGGTCAAATTTGTTATAAGATAAAACCCGCCATTCCCATTATTATTATTAGTATACACAAATCGCATTTACATTGCTAATTTTTCTTGAAGCAAATGTTCATTCTTGGAATATGACAGTCACCAGACTCAAGACACCTAATCTTGATGTAGATAACAGCATGATTCTAAAGTCTGCTACTCATAATACAACATGGTATTTTACAGACACCGAAATATATAGATATAGATAAGACGAGTATTCTTTAGTAGGAAGCTGAAAAGCTTCTCTTTCCGGCTTAATCAGACACCCTGAAATGGTGAATTTGAATGTTTTCAACATTGAGTTTCCTGAAATCACCGCCCTTTCTGGTGGTGCGAAATTTTCCCCAGTTGTATGGTCTATATTTTGGAGGATTCTGCTCGCTTGTCAGCTCCTCCAATGGCTTGACCATTGTGTAGTGTGCTGGGTTGAGGAAGAATGGAATGGAAAACCTCTCTCTTTCAGAGCTAACCATCACTCTGTGCTCTACACTCTCATATCTTTCATTGCTCCAAACCTGACCACAAGTTTCAGTTATTACAGCCCCAATGACATAATCACAGAATCAAGTTCTGATTATGAGTTAAATGATGACTTGAATCAAAATCATGCTATTCATTAGCAAGAGTTATACAAAACTAACTTTGGCTAATGACCCTCTTAAACTTACTAATCTATGCATCAATTGAAACAAACCAGATATGTTGACTAATATTAAGGAGCCTAATAATTGCTTAAATTGATCTGAATTTGAACAAAAACATTGTCATATCAGAATAGTTGAAGAAGTGTATCACCAATGAAAGAATTGTTGTTGTAACATAGTACCTGAATTATGTCACCAACATTAATGATATAAGCATTTGGTGTAGGTTTGACACGAATCCATTCTCCATCACTTTTGCGCTTCACTTCAAGGCCACCAACATCATCTTGAGCAAGGACAGTTAAGACACCGGGATCTTTGTGCCGGCCTACGCCAAGAGCCAGGTGAGGGATAGGGCATGGGGGGTAGTGATTAAGTCTGACTAAGCTGCTTTGGTCCTTGAAGAACCCACTGAATCTGTTTGCTGGTAATCCTAAGCTTCGAGCAATAAGTCCCATCAAATTGTCAGCCAGCTTTTGCACCTCTTTCGCATATTCTTCGCATGCCTCCCTAGCCAAGGTAATCCCACATGAGATCAAGTCTAGATCAAAGTTCTAAAAAACAAGTGATGGAGATCCTAATTCTGGAAACGCACCTATGTTAGGCCTTAATATAAAATAGACACAGTGATTGCTATCTCACTTGAGATCTTAATGATTGATAGTGAATATTCACATTCCTATCCTATTCTTCTCTCTCTTCTCTCTATAGTCTCAATTCTTCTTCTTTCTATAATTCCCTTTCTATTTGTGTCTTTTCACTTGGTCCTACATCGTCAAGCAATTAAAATATCCCTCCTGAAGAGTGAAATTTTTACTTCACGCTTTATCGTTGCATAATTTTGTCTTATAAAAAACAAATCACAAATTCAAGAGTCACTTTTATATTTCAATTTAATGATGGAAAATTGCAGCTCTATCTACTCTGCACTAGGCTCAACAAAATGATTCTTTAAAGAAATTTCGTTACTTCCACAATCATATAGAAGATCTTTAGCTAGGAGAAGCAAAGACTACTTGTATACATGAAATGGAGCTTGATTCCTTCAAACATTAGTATCCTTTCAGATTACCATTTTAACAAACGCGTCTGCATATTTAACATCTTTACAAACAATATCTCCAATATAGTGCCAAATAAGTGTGCATATATTAAATTTTACAACTTGAGCAGAAATTACAATTTTTTGTATTAAATTCATGACCATGTTAGAGTATGCTTTGTAATATAATTCTAACTGTCATAGTATAAAACTCTCGAATGTTACAATATAAAACAAAAATATGCTATAATGTCAAGCTTTCATGTGTTATGATATTTTAATTTTGTCTTATAGTTCTAACTATAAACACACTCTTAATGTTAGAATTCAGTTTGTAATATATAGTGCTCATCGTCATCAGAATTGAATCACAACACATCACCTCAACTCAGCAGGGTTCTCAGGCCACTGATTAGTCCACTTTGCGACTCCCTCACCATCATTCCCCGGCACAAGGGTGGGATCCTCCACGTTAAAATCAAAGACCTCCTTCCAATCCCTCACGTTCTTGGTGTGCTCAGTGTCATAATAGCCCGACACTCTCACCTCGTCCCTCCTCACCTTCGCCTTCTCCTCTGACGGCCGCGCGAAGAACTCCCTCGCCACTGCCTCGATCCTCCTCCGTTTCTCTGCCGGCACGCCATGGTTGATCACTTGGAAAAACCCCCATTGCTTGCACGCACTGCCTATCTCTCTAACAAGGTCGTCGTCATCTATGCCTCCAGAGAGGTCAACCAATGGTATGCCTTCAGCTTCGGTTATGCTCAGCTTTGGCCTGTGCTCAGGAGCTTGTATGAAGGCCGGATCAATAATTATCTCTAGTCCCATAGCTGTTCCCTTGATGGTTTTAGTATTTTCCCCTTTCCAAACAGAGGTTATATATACAGATGTAACATTTGTGTTAGATAGTATTGTGGTGTCTTGGATACATTGAACCTGGACGCGTTTTATCCGTCGTATATTGGGTCTCATTTCGCTACGCAATCAATGACCAGCTAAATTTATCTATTTGGAGTTTGGGGGGTTTTCTTTACTACCCATTTGACTTTTTTTCTTTTTTTTTTTTAATGGTAAATAACATTCCAAATTAAATTAGCACAAATACTAATTCAGAAACAAATGGCCATTACGTAAATAACAACTTAACCTTTGCTATAGATAAGAACTATCAGCAAATTCTATTAAAATGTAAAAGGAGATAAAACATATACCAAATTCCCACGAAAGGAAAATGAAAAGACACAAAACTCAACAAGCACACAAATGGTTTTTTCAAACACACCTCAATAGGTGGTGGCTAACTCCAATCAAGCATGATTGATCAACTAATAGCACCAAGCCCAGTCATACTATCGCAAAGCATGCTAACTTATGGTCCAGACCAAAAGATTACTTAAGATTACTTGCGGTTCAGACCAAAAAATTATTTTAGAGAGTAGGGAGATCACATCCGTTATTACAATAGAAATCCAAGAAAACAACAAAAACATGCTACAACTAGACATTGCAAATAACACTGAATTTATTTTACAAAAACATAATATAAAACAAACAGGTAAAAACCAAACAACTACTTCCACGCCTCCAGTAACAAATTGCTTATCGCCGGGAATGGAATCAAGTACCACGGATCTGTTGGTGGGCCGAAACTAGGTCGGAATGAAGCCACGCCACCAAAGCAAAAGAAAGGAGCCATCGTCTCCCTTCTCCACCCTCCAGAGAGACCTTCGCCACCATAGCTTCGCCATCCTACCAAGGCCCAAACCTCTGTGAAGACCCACGAAACCACCATCGGCATGTCTCCACCTCCGTGAACAAAAACATCGCCGCTCCATTCGCTTCCCCCAACGCATGGCCAGGCCACCTCCAACCACAGCCAGAGAACACAGCCCCACCCACGAACGGAATCAACCCACCCATTCCTAGATCTCCCCCTAGACAAAGGCGAAACTTAATCATCGCTGACAGCCCTAACTCCATGTCATTTGGCCACCTTACTAGGGGGTCGGAGTCTGGGAACCAACCCAAGGGCAGTGTCGACCTCCAACCCTTTGTCCACTTTTGAGGCAATAGTGCACTAAGGCAGGTAGAGGAAAATAGCAAACTATTTACACTTCCCTTGAAAATAAATTAAGAGAGATTGAATGACTAATTAGAATCTTTTAAATAATAAAACTCCAATGATGGTTATATTTGCACCTCCTTTTAACTCTTCACACCCCTTCTAAATACATCTAGGGTTGGCAATTTCGGACACGCACGATGACACGATACGAAAACGACACGAGATAAACGGGTTTAGACCGTACGTTTATTAATTGTGCCATAAATGGGTTGGCATGAATAACACGAAAATAAACAAGCTGGATTCGTGCTGACGCGCTAAACATGCCTTAACACGTTTAATTAAATGGGCCATAAACGTGTTGACACGGTATGACATGGCCCGTCCATTTATAACACATTTAAACTTAAAAATAAAAATATTTGAAATATTTATAGTAAGTTAGTATTAATTAGATATTGTGTTTTTATTAATTTTCTTTATTGGATTTTAAAAAAAAATTAATTTTTTTAATTTTTTTTAAATTTTTAGTTAATTGGGTCATAAACGTGTCATATGCGTGTTGTTATCGTATCAACCCGTCACGGCACGTTTAATAATGGTGTTAATTGTGTCGTGCCGTGTTACGTGTGCCATAGGCTTGTCGTGTTCGTGTTTGCATTTCTAGCACATTTATTAATCGTGCCGTGTTCGTGTTTGGGCTAAACGTGTAGTGCTGTAAACGTACCGACACGAACACGGTACGAACATGATTATTGCCACCTCTAAATACATCCCCTATAATTTTAAAATAACTAAATTTACCTATTGCACCCACTTAAGTTCCAAAACTACCTTTTATGATTATTTCTATATTTTTTCTTTTCACGCCCACTATTTTTTATTATTTTAATATTTATATGTCTTTATCTCTTTCTTGTTTTTTTTTTTGTTAAAGCATTTTTCATACATGAAGAAAAATTTTAAATTAAAAATTATACATATTCACAATAATTTATTTAAAAAATATTATATCTATTAATTACATTTTTTAAAAATATATATATTATATATGTACTAATTTATGGATTATACAACATATATAGAAAAAAAAAGCAGAAAAAGTAAAAAAAAAAAAGAAGTTCTATCAATAAAATGGACAATAAGTGAGCAACAAGAATATCAAAATCGTTTGTCCAAAACAATATAATTTCCATTTTTTTTTAACAAAAGCAATTAAATCATTTTGCTCATAATTGAACAATATTGAAGTCATTACTTTGACAGTTCATAGGTGATTGACACCTCCAATAAAATTTTTAGTTTCATACTGAATTAAAATCGTTTGACCATAACAAATTATCAATTCGTCAATATTGCTACTCTAATTTACGATGTATAAACCAAATAACTCAATAAAATCATTGAATATTAACAAAAATAATTCGATGATGAAAATTAGGGTTTTATCCTTACATATAAGTGTGTATGGAAAGAAAAAAATATATTATTCCTTCAAAAAAAATATATTATTAGTTTCTATTTATTTAAAAATGATTTAATTATGTAATTAGGTCAATTATAAATATCTTTTTTTGTCATTTTATTGCCACAAGTTGTTTGAAAACCTGACTTGAGGCATTGCATTTTTTTATTCGTTTTATTTTATTTTTACCCTAAAACATTGTAACAATGTACTTCTGAATTTAAAAATATTTTTGTATTGCCTCAAGTTAGAAAGGATATGAAGTTGCTACAGCAAGTAAATTAATTTAAATCTAAGGGAAAACAGTTAGGATAATTTTCAACTTGTCTCCCAAACTATATCACATTCGTTTACTTTACCTTTGATTTTTAAAATACACCCCTTTATCTTCTTAAACTTTGTTTCATTACCAAAAAAAACCTTAATTCATCCAAATTTCGTTAAATTTAACAATTTTTATTGATTTGACCGTGACATAAAGTGGAGGCGGATTAGTTATGTAATTTTGAAGGATGTGCGTTGCTCAAGGCGAGGGAAATTCAACTATTTTTAAAATTCCATGATATGGTTTAAGTGTGTGTGTGTTTTTTTTTTTCCCCTTCATTGACAAATTTCGTTCGTGGGTTAGTATAATGTTGACTGAAAGTTTCTAATTTTGCTTTTTCTTATGTGGTCTACGTTTTTAGTCCCTTGTTACATGCTTCACGTTTGAAAGCTTTCATAAAAAAAACAAGAGCCTCTATTGCAAGCGTTTTTTTTACCATAGCGTTGAGCAAAAAAAAAAAAAGGTTTTGACTTTAATAAATCTAAATCAACTACAAAGAGACTTTCCGTGGGCTGGGAGAAATTGAGTTTTGGAGGGAATGGTTACTAAATTATTATGGTTTAATCTAATGGGAGTTAGATGGAAGAGAATTTTTTGCTAACAGGACAAAGTTTGAGGAGATAAAGTTATATATTTTTAAAAGTCATGAGTAAAGTGACATAATAATAATTTTCAAAAAATTTAGTAATATTTTCATTATTATACCATGTTGAGGATACCAAAAATTCTTACCTTCATATTTTGAACTTACACATTTTTAGACCTTCACATTTTAAATTTATATTAAATTCTTACCTTTACTTGGTCAACAGTTAATTTTGACCACAAAAGACTTAAATACTCTTAAAGACAGACTAAAAAATACATTTAAAAAATTGAGGGAAAAAACTAAAATTTCCAAACATTCAAATATTTTACACAGTCAAAATCAAAATTTGACCTAAAAAATAAGAATTTAATATGAATATAAAATGTGAAGATAATAGTATTGAAGTTTAAAATAAAATGTATAATGTTATGATAACATCAAAATGCAGGACATAAAAAAGAAACTAACATAAATATTTATGACTTTGGAGGGTTTGCATCTTGTTGATGTGTGTTTTGAAGCAAGGCCTTTTCTTAAAGCCTAGGTCCATTATTGATGGTGTACCCTATATGTGGATCCATGGCATACTCAGTGAGTTCTGGTGGGTTGTAGTTTGATGGTCCATGAAAAGGTAGATAAGCTCATTCATTTCTTGGCTATGAATGAGTGGGTTGATACTTAAAAAAAGTTATCAGTGAAGGAAAAATAAGGATTTTCTCTTCAAATAATAATAATAATAATAATAAGGTTTTTTTTTTTTACATTGTCACGTATTTGCAATTTGCTCTCTTAACTTTAATTTTAACAAGTTGCACCTCGAAATTACAAAGTTGTTGCAAATCACTCTTATTGATAGCGTTAGTTTTTTTGACTGAAATTGACATGTATCATGTTAATGAATAGTTAATTAATGACATCAATGGATATTTTTATGGATTTTAACCCAAATTTATTGTGATTAATATCATTAATTAAGTTTTATCAAAATAGTATATTTTAAATTAACTTTATTCTAAATATAAATTCAGGTCAACATTAATAAAAGACCTTTTATGTTCTAAATTAATGATACACGTGAAAAGCACATGTAAATTTCTATTAAAAAACCTAACATTGCTATAAATGGAGGGTGATTTGTCACAAATTTGTAAGATTAAGATGTATTTGTAAAAATTAAAAGTTCAAGGAAAAATTAAAAATGTGGAATAAGTTCATGTAGCAACAATGAGAAAAAAACCCAAAAAATAGTCCCAAAAATATCCTTTTTACCTTTGGTAGAATGGGGGAAACAACATAATTCTAAAGCTTTTTGAAATAAATAACAGAATTTAAAAATATATATAATAAACAACAAATTTAAGATGTAAATAAGTTACTTATTGTGTAAATAAAAATTATTTACATATTAATTATTTACACTATAAATATAAAATACATAAATTAGTTACATCTTAAATCTATTTACTCTCCTCCATCTACCAATCAAAAAGCTTTTTCTCTCTCTACTCCTTTCTTCTCTCGCCCCTCATTCCGTCTCTCTACAGCGCTCTCTTTCATGCTCTCTCTTCGCCGAAGGAGGTCACACACTTTTGCCAAAGGTTCTCGCCATGTCGCTCGCGAAAGGATGTCACACGCTTTTATAGAAGGAGATTGTCGCACTGCTCGTCGGAGGAGATCTCGAGCCTTTGCCACGGCTTGTGAAAACATCGTGGTGATTGGACTCGTGATTTGTGAAGATCCATGGCCAACAGCAATGACAGCTCATCATCCTAGGGTCGTAATTTGCAGGTGACAACTATAAGGGATCTCCGTGACGGCCGATGCAGTGTTCATCGCCGAAGCTGACGTCGTCGTCGCTGTCGCTACATCACGCTGAAGTCGCCATTGTCGCCTCATGCTGGGGCTACCAAAGTCATGCCGTCATCGTCAGAAAGAGAGAGAAGGAGGAGACAGAGGCAGAGAAAAAGGATGGCTAGGATAGGTAAAGAGCAAAAACATAAAATTGATCTATTACTAGCTTATTATTTATCAATGTTTTTAAATACGCTATTTATTTTTAAATGTGTATAAAAGTGATCTATTTGGTATAATTTCTTAGGGGGAGCTTTATAGATATGCACCTTTTTACACTATGGATTGAATTAATTCGTATAGAAAAAACTCTTCGACAAAATGTCACAAGTCACTTGTTTTTTTTTAATAATTTCACTCTTATATTGATTTTTGTGAGTGATATATAGAGTAAAAGTTTTTTTGTAAATAACAAAAGTCAATTCAATATTCAATAAGGTGACATTGTTTATAAATATCTCTTTTTTTTTAAGTTCATTTCCACCATCTTAGGCCCCAAGAGCCCAATAACAGGCTCACTTCCCTCAAGAAATTCACTTATTTAAATAATATATTTTTTGTTTTTAATCTTATCAAATTTATATCTTTAGATTAAATTTAATAAACAAAATTATACCTTTGGTCAATCAATCTTCAATTTTGACATAAAAATTACCCAAAATACCCTCAACTTAAAAAAAGATAACATTAAAAAGAACTTTATAATAAGATTTTTGCATTAAAAAATATATAAAATACCTTCAAAAATATGTGTTTTGTATATTTTTATTTTTGTTTTTCTTATTTTTTTGAAAATTTTAATTTTGTTTATCTTTTTTGTAAGGATAGTTTGGTTATTTTAATTATCAAAATTATTTATTGACTGAGATAAGGTATAAATTTGTATATTAAATCTAATATAAAAGTATATTTTGATGAGATCAAAAAGTAAAAGTACAGCTTTAAACTAACATAAAATAAAAAGTATAGAAAGATAAATATAAAACAAAGAAATTGGAATCCCTTAAGAACCGGTCCTTAGAACCCATCTTTATGCTAAACTATGGTGTAACGTGCCTATCTAGAGGATAACCCAACTGTTCAGAGAACAACTGCTCCGTCTAGAGGATAAAGAAATATGTTAACCGTCCCAAGAACGACATCGCAAGTTACCTCTAAAAAGTTGCCCGAGTATTACCACAAATGAGACACCATCATTAGTTACTGACTACTTTTGGGCATTTTTATTTTGCTTCAAATAGAAAGGCAAAAGAAAAATAATGAATAATTCTCTTTTTTTTTAATAATATATTTATTTTTAAATTTATTAATGAAAGTTTTGTAAACCCTACATAAAGAATAAAAAAATAAAATAATCCGTCCATACCTTTAAATATTGATTTTCTATCAAACGAAATGAATAATATATTTATTTACATATCTAAATTTAAATGTTATTATTTAATAGCTATTAAAATTGTAAAAATAATATTTGAGTAAGATCTTTATTCTTATGTAAGTAAATACAACAAAACAAATGAGATTATTTCTTATTATATGGTCAAATAATTAAATAAACACTAAAAAATGAACAATGCTCACTTTTATTATTTTATTTTTATTTCCAATCCTATTATCTTTTTCTTTACATTCCTTTTGCTGTGCGGTAAACATGCCCTTGATGTACGTCAAAGAATGACGAGAATGTTTAATTTCAAAGCTCTTGAATTTTTTAGCAGGTTCTAGTCAAATTGTCTACTATAAAAGTATCGAAAGATCTACTATAAAAGCTTTTTTTTTAATAAGGAATATGCATTTTAATGTCTATTCTTGGTGGAACGATGTTATCTTATTTCAAAAGGGCAACAAGAATGCCCTGTTTTCAGTAATAGCTTAATTTCATGCCTGTAGCCCTTAGAAAATCTTTTCCACAGCAATTAGCAGATTGTCTCCATCATCCAACATTTCCAAAAAGACCCATTTTTTTCACACTTTTGTTTCGTTAGCAGTGAGGTTATCATTTGGTTTTTAGTTACTTTTGCTTATCTCAAATCCTGCGACGGTGGGGTGAAAAACCAAGATGGTGGGGCCAATTATCAGTCTTATAGTTGTGGGGTAGTCTATAATTCTGTGATTGATCAAGAGGTACTCTTTCTTCTGCAACGACGAATCTGCCATAGCCTATAATTAATATATAAAAATCTTATTTACATGCCTAATTTTTCTTGGAGCAGACGATTATTCTTAGTATATGATAGTCAACAGATTCAGACACCAAATCTTGATCTAGATAACAGCATGAGTCTGCTACTAATAATACAAAGTATTTACAGACATCGGTATATATATATAAAAGACAAGCATTTTTCCGTAGGAAGCTGAAAAGCTTCTCTTTCTGGCTTACTCAGACACCCTGAAATGATGAATTTGGATGTTTTCGACATTGAGTTTCCTGAAATTACTGCCCTTTCTGGTGGTGAAGAATTTGCCCCAGTTGTATGGTCTATATTTTGGAGGATTCTGCTCGCTTGTTAGCTCCTCCAAAGGCTTGACCATTGTGTAGTGTGCTGGGATAAGGAAGAAAGGAATGGAAAACCTTTCCCTTTCAGAGTTGACCATCACTCTGTGCTCCACACTCTCATACCTTTCATTGCTCCATACCTGAACCAAGTTTCAGTTATTGCAGCCCCAATGAAATAATCACAGAATCAACATCCGATAACGAGTCAAATGATGACTGTAATCAGAATCATGCTATTCATTAGCGCGTGCGCGCACACAAACATACGAATAATGAGGATTTATATCGGGGATTTAGTTAGATGTTGAGTTGTAATACAGCTTTACAAAACTAACTATTGGTTATATAATTAACTGTCAGTTATACAAAATCAACTTTGACTGATTAACTCATAGTTAGTTATGTCAGTTGTACGTAACTAATTGTCGGTTTATATGACCTAAATTTGAACAAAAAGAGTTGAAATGCGGTACCTGAATTATGTCACCAACATTGATGATAAAAGCATTTGGTGTAGGTTTGACATGAATCCATTCTCCATCGGTTTTGCACTTCACTTGAAGGCCTCCAACATCATCTTGAGCAAGGACAGTCAAGGCTCCAGAATCTTTATGCCGGCCAACACCAAGAGCTAGATGAGGGATGGGGCATGGTGGGTAGTGATTAAGTCGGACAAAGCTGGTTTGGTCTTTGAAGAATCCACTGAACCGGTTTGCTGGTAATCCTAAGCTCAAGGCAATAAGTCCCATCAACTTGTCACAAAGTTTTTGCACCTCTTTCACATATTCTTCGCATGCCTCCCTGGCCAAAGAAATCCCCACATGAGATCAGGTTTAGACCAAAGTTCTCAAAAAACAGGTCATGGAGGACACTAGACACTTATGTTTAGCGCAAACAACAGAAGTTAGCCTAATTTTATTTCATATATGTCTTCACTATATTTCATTTAATTAATTTATTTAATTCTATTCAACTACAAATAGATTGGGGGATTGAATTTCACTTCGGATCTTGATGATTAGTATTGAATATTCTCATTCCGTTCCTATCGTTCTTTTTTTCTTTCTCTAAATTTTCACCTCTCCCCTTCTTTTATAATTCCTCTCCTATTTTCTTTATCTAACACACTTACTCTTTCCTCCTCCTGTTCCTTTTTTGTTCCCCAACAAACTATTAAAATATCCCTCCAGAAGATCGAAATTTTCATCACACACTTGCTCATTACATAATTTCGTATTGTGTACAGATATTGACAAATTCATGAGATTCTTTTATATTTCAGAATAATGATGGGAAGTTTGCAGCTCTATCCACCCGGCACCCACTTAAGGCTAGCTCAACAATATGATTCTATAAAGAAACTTCTTCACTTTAATAGTCATGTGAAACATCTAAGCAAATACCACTTGTTTGAAATGTAGCTTGATTCCTTCAAACATTAGCATTCTTTCAGAATCTCAGATTACTATTTTAATAGAGACATGCATATTTGACATCTTCATAACCGCTATTAGCATCTCGAATGCACCAAAATTATTCTGCTAATTCAGATTTTCGCATTTGAGTAGGAAAATCACTATTCAAAATTCAAAATTCATAATCATATCAATCATATAGAATTCATCTTGTAATATATAGTGATCATTTCCATAAAAATTGGACCACAAAAACACATCACCTCAACTCAGCAGGTTTCTCAGGCCATTGATTAGTCCACTTTGCAACTCCCTCGCCATCATTCCCCTGGACAAGAGTGGGATCCTCCACGGAAAAATCAAAGACCTCCTTCCAGTCCCTCACGTTCTTGGTGTGCTCGGTATCATAGTATCCCAACGCCCTCACCTCGTCCCTCCTCACCTTCCCCTTTTCCTCCGACGGCAGCGCGAAGAACTCCCTTGCTGCCTCCTCAATCCTCCGCCGCTTCTCTGCCGGCACGCCGTGGTTGATCACTTGGAAGAACCCCCATTGCTTGCACGCACTGCCTATCTCTCTAACAAGGTCCTCGTCATCCATGCCTCCCGAGAGGTCAATCAATGGTATACCTTCAGCTTCGGTTATGCTCAGTTTTGGCCTGTGCTCAGGCGCTTGTACGAAGGCCTCATCAACAAGTATCTCTACTCCCATGGTTTTTTTTTCTTTTTGGTTTTTTTGGGAACGTTTTCTGTTGTGGTTTTCATGTTAGCTGGTACCAAAAGGAGGTTATTATATACGCACGCATGTATGCGATAATATTGTGGTGGGGGGCCATCAGAATTGGATACATTGAACCTGGACTATTTTTTTTTTACGTCGTGCATTCATTTGTGTCTCACTCATATTGCGCAATCAATGACACTAATTGAATCCTCTTTTATCAAAAAAAAAAAAAAAAGAGGGGGGGGGAGGGTGGGGTGGTGTGTGAAAACAATGACACTAACAACGTATATAGTTTGGCTTCTTTTGGTGAGAGAGACTGGCTGCAAATATTTGCAGTTACATTTTGAGAGGGTTTTTTTAAGTTGTTTTTAGCTTTTTGAGTTTAAAAGTTACTTTTGAAAATACTTACATGAACTGTTAAATGAACTTTCACTCTCCAAAAGTGCTTTTTGTTAAAGACATAAATATAGCTTTTAAAAAAACATTTCTAAAATAGATTTAAAATTTATACTAAAGTATTAATAATATATTATAGGATTAAATATAACATTTTTTTAACTTTTAAAAATAATTGAAATTGTTTTGACTCATTAAAATTATTTTAAAAATATGATTCTAAACACTTACTATACATTTTACGTTTCTTCTTCTACTGACTAAAATTACAAACAGAAGCAGCACCAAACGAGCCTTATGTATATATAGTTAGAATTGTTTTCTGACAAAGACTAGCTAAAATTCATCTATTTCGAGTTTCGATGCAATCAATAATCAAACTAAGAAGTGTTTTTTCTGCCTTTTTTGTTTGAAAGAAAAGGCGACAACTAAGTTGATTGTGCACACACTCGGCATATGAGCTCATACAATGCACACACTTAAAAGTCTGTGTAGCACAGCTTTTAGCTGTGTTTTTAGTAATTAGCAGAAGAAAAAGAGAAAGAAAAAGTGTAATTTTTCAATAAATATTTAAAACTATGTTTTTAAAAAGCTTAAATCATTGTCAAAATAGGTTTGATTAATAAATATATTATAATGAAAATGAAGTTTATAAGGTCTTATTAAAACTTTAATGTAAGTTTTAAAATTTATTTAGAAGTATTTTTTTGAAAATCATATTTTGTGATTTCGACTCAAAATTTTTCGGGACAATCAAAACACTTTTGACATATTTATCCAAACACTTCTAAAAGTAATTTTTGAATCCAAAAGGTCAAAAACAGCTTTTAAGAAGTCTTATCAAAGAGGCAGTTTTTTTTGCGTTAAGAAACAGGACTTTGGTGTTTGGATAATATTATTTTATGCACGACAAGTTTGATGCTTTGGTACCTTACATGGCATGGTCATTAAGGATATTTCTCAACGATGTTTTGGAGGTGGAGAAATAGTTCTAATGCCCTGGATATCATGACCATGTGATTGGATCCTTTCACTTTCACCACATCATTAGGCCGATTGTTCTTGATCATCTGCCGTTCGACTTCCTTATTTACCTTTCTCAGAGGCGATATAAACCCGATTAACTGGCTTGTACTTGTTTTTAGACACCTTTCCTTGGGCATGTCCTCGTCGCTAAACAAAGGGTAGTGGTCTTATTGAGGTGGTGGCCTCTGCCAAATCATGTCCATAAATAAAAGATCAATTTTGCTGTGAAGAGTACTCCTTTTAGGCTAATTAGGAAGTATTTTGGAGTTTATTATTATTATTATTATTATTATTATTATTATTTTGATTACATCCATTATAATTTTAAATAGAAAACCCAAATAAAAAAATATCACACCACTTGAATTTATATATTTAAAGAAAGAAACATAAAAATAACAAAAAGAAGGCATTTAGTCTTTTTTAGACTATTAATTTAGTTCAAAACTTTGATTCAACTCCTAACAAAAAATTCTTGTTTTATCACTGGACCCGCGGCTATCCCCAACTTTGCAACGCAGAGTTGTGATCGTTGCACCGTCCCACGTTGTACAAGGCTTGCCCCTATTTGCCCCGCCCTTCGAAATTTTTTTGTGTAATTTAGAAAAATAGAAAGGTTTATCCCTATAGAATGAATTGACACCAAATTTAGCTTGTTGAAATTATATTTATTCTTCCTTGCACGTGCTAATGTCACAAATTGTGTGAACCCTTAAATTATACCATTTGTGTCTACATGCCTTCACATTTTGAAACATATCTATTATTCCCCTGAACTATAGTAATCCTTAAACTTTAGAACATGTTTTTTTTTTTTATGAAATAATATTTTTACGCATAATAAAAGGACGAATTCACCATTTTCTTTAAGTCCTTAAAGCGGGGGGGGGGGGGGGGGGG
>CAMOHE010045400.1:17284-41787 GCA_946598075.1 Artocarpus hirsutus | reverse complement strand
CATCTTCAACATGCAGTGAATTGGAAAACTATCTAGAAACAAATTTTGCGGCATTCATTTTCAATGAGCAAGGTGATGGTCATGATTTCAATAAGTTTGATATTTTGTCATTTTGGAGATCACAGTCAAGAACTTTTCCTGTGCTTTCTAAAATGGCTCGTGATATACTAACCATACCAGTGTCCACAGTTGCAAGTGAACAAGTATTTAGTTGCAGTGGTAGAGTACTTGATAAACGGCGTGCACGTATGAATGACGATATTCTGGAAGCAGTAATGTGCATCAAAGATTGGGAGGATGCTCGCAGAAGAAGCCTAGAAGTTCAAGATGATTGGGTTGATGACTTTGAAAATTTGGACATTTCTGACACTCCCACTGGGAGTAATACGTTGCAATTAATTATGAACAATATTTTTTATGCTTTTTTTGTTTTTGTTTTTTTTTGTTTTAGTAATTTTGTAAACATCTTATGTATAATTATCCCGATTGTACTCTTTTTTCCTTACCAAGGTTTTGTCCCACTGAGTTTTCCTTAGAAAGGTTTTTAATGAGATAATTATAAATAAAATATCTCTTTTTATATTTCTCTTGACTATTCAAACTTTTATATTTGTTAACTTGTTTAAAAATTCAAAAATAAAAATTAAAAAATAAAAATTATACGTTTAGATGAGTTGGCCCATTTAAACCCATGATGGGCCGGCCCACGGCACGGCCCATGTAAAATTGGCCCGTGGGCCGGACTGGGCCAAGATAATTTTAATATGTGCCAGCCTGGCCCGGCCCACAAAATTCATGGGCCGGCTCGGCCCGGCCCGCGAGCATGGGCAAAGCCGGCCCGTTCTTACATCACTATAGATAATAACAAACATACATTTCTGTTGGGCCTTACTCATGAAAAAAATAATAATTTTATAAATATTATATTTTAAGATTTATTTTTTTATAAATACCGTATATATTTATTTAAGATAAAATTTGACAAAAGTAAACATAACTTTTAAAAATATGACATTACATGTAATAAGACATGAAACACAAGTAGAGGGATCTTTTCCTTCTCTTCCAAAATTTGTTCTTATTATATTTCTTCTTTTCTCTGTTTTCACAATATCTCCATCATTGTTTGGTTAACTTGAGCGACAAAGTGTCTTCTATAGGACAGCCATCGACATCCCCAACACGATAAAGCTTCAAGGATCACGACAATGAGCAATGGAGCACAAGAAAATTGATATCCAAAAATCCACTTCAACAGACACTAAAGGTGATATGTCATAATATTAAAAGTTTATGATATGCCCACGGGTTACCAGCCATGATTACCTATAAAAATCCCGGCCAAAGCAACTTCGTTTTTTCCAATGAGGTCGGCCTACACCGACGGATCTTACGAGCCTCTTCAACTTAACGATAGATCCCTGGCAAGAAAAGGTGAACGATGGAATAACAAATCTCCAATGAGAGGTGGGAGAAGATGGGGAAGAGAGAGAAAATACCAGGAGTGTTTTTGTTCTACAAGCTCTCATCAAACAATTTTCTTTGGTCAACCCAAATGCAAAATTTTCTATGGTATTTCTCATCAATTAGAGAATTGAAAAATTAAAGTCGGAGTTGGAAATCAATGACGAGGAAAACATAAAACCAATAAAGCAAAAATTAAATATTGGGTGAAAAAACTACATGTCTGTTGTTGATGTTGTTCCCAACTCATAGCAAAGGTTGAAATAAAAAGGTAGAAAAAAGATTAATCAAAGATATTTGATGACATTCGTAGTTAAAATGGTGATTAATGTGTTTCTGGTAAACAATTAATCAAAGATTAATCAAGGCTTGTGACGATATCGGCCAGCAAGCAAAGCGGCTTCCATGACAAGAGAAATGACATCAATGACTTCATCGACCTCGCATGTGTTGCCCTTGAATGCGCGGCCGCCTGAGTTCTTGAAGTTTGCCATGCAATTTAGGAACTTCTGGCTGCATTCTTGGCTTAGATAGTCATCTGCACCGGTACACACTCACATTATTATTTATCTAGCGACAACATGTATGACCTTTTTTGTACCATTACTATGGACTTCGTTTCTACAATATAATAAGAATGAATTAAATAAACATGAAAGATGATGTGTGATCAGGCAGAATGAAAGAAATTAAATAAGAAGGAAGAGAAGAAACAGATTTATAACATGCTGTGGAGTTAATTAACCCTAATATATTTGTTTGGTAAAGAGAGTAGAAAGATGGACAATTTAATGAGGTGTTCATGAGGAACATAAGGTGTTAAGTTGTCCTGCAAGGAGAATTTTAAGGAAGATAAAATTTGAGGGGGATCAATCCCCATTTAGTATTATGACCTTCATTCTCCATTTTCTACGCCTATATGCATAGGTTAGCTATCTTTTTTTTTTTTTTCTTTTGTTTTCTTAGTCTCTTATATCCGAGTGTTTGCCATCAATCCTAATAATTAAACGTGGCTAGCATTGATACGGAACAACTGATCAGAAATGCTATTCAACGACACGTTATTACATTATAAAATCAAGTTGGTGTAAAATATAAGATGCCTTATGTTTTAGAAATTTAATATATATATATATATATATACATACACACACACACGCATTATAATATGTATGTTTATATGTGTGTGGTTGCGTGCATGTACAAATATTGGAGCTAGCTAGCGTTTCTCGGCGTTTTCTTTAAATATCATGGGCCTTAATGTTGGATTCATAATCCAACCTTGGGCTTATATGTAGATAATTATGGCTTGCAGACTGTGATATAAGGTTAAGCCAATTTAAAAGTGATCTTTTAAGTTTTTGGTAATTTAGGCTCTAATGTATTCGATAGGAATTGGGCTTTTAATGTATAGAGACTTAAAGATAATTTCTATTTTTATAATAGGCTAAAATAGAAATACCAAAAGATAACAAGCAAATTATTTATATATAATGGTTAGGTCCCAAGATCACATATTACATTTCATTCTTTCTGATATCCCATCATTAGAGAGAGAGCAGAGAGAAAGCTATAGGATTCTCTTAGAAAAACACGTTGATCTGGAAGACAAACCTCACTACTCTAAAGAGTAACTGGCCATTATAGATTCAAGTACACTTTTGCTTATTCGTCTATTGATTCTTGGTGATCCAACATAAAAATTCCTGGTTTTTTAAGTGATGCTTTTCACAAAAGGCTATTTCCTAACAAGTGGTTTCAGAGCCACTCATGTTGAATCATTGAGAAAGATTTTTCTCTTCTATTCGATAAATTTAGAATTTGGGAATACATTATTGTGTTCATATAATTTTTTTTTTCTTTTTTGAAAATCCTTTTGATTTTGCAATTTTTGTTTGACAGATTATATACATGTGTGTGTGTGTGTATATATATGAATATAATTATATATATGGATTTAGTGTGACAAAACATTCGTAAAATTTGTTGAATTCGTTTTGTTGAGTATGTGTATTATACATATGATTTTGGTTGAACTAGGTTTTTTGGGAAAGAAGCTTTGAATAATTTTTTTTTTCTGGTCTCGTGATGTATGGCAACAATTGCTGCCGAAAACAGAAAAAAATCCCAAAAACGATTAAACAGTCGTCTTACTTGGTAAACTTGTTGGAGTTTTACTTCTTCTTTCGCACATTTGAGGCACTTGGTAGTGGGCTAGGGTTTCAGTTTTTTGTTTCCGATTGCAGCCTCATTGTTGGGCTTGAACCAGATAGAGTTTAAGGTTTGGGTTGATGGATTAGGATAAAGTTTAGGGTTTGGGTAATTGGGTAAGGTTAGCTGACCCAGTTCAACCCGAACCATTTCAGTTGGACCTAACCCGCTTCAATAACCCTACCCAATCAACCCGGTTTGAGCAATTGACCCGCTTGAACCGTTGACTGGCAGTGACTGGTCGTTGATCGGTGTTGGCTAGACCGTTGACTACGTCGACTAAACTGTTGACCAACATTGACTAGAGTGTTGACCCGTGTTGCTTGGACCGTTGATCGATGTTGATTGGATTTTTGGTGAATTTTACATTCGAATATTAGTATGTTTATGTATATTTTGAGATGAATTAATTTAAGCAACGTGTTGCCAAAATGACCTCTTTTGTGGAGATTAATTTGTTTTAGAATATAAACAGTTGTAGGCATGTAACTTATGTGAATATTGATTGGCCCGAAGGAAGGTTGATATTTAACAGAATTGCTTGTACACCTGTGATAATAAACGTGTGATGATTATTCGGTTTTACATGTGAATAATAAATTGGCCTAAAGGAATATTTATTACTTAACATGTTTATTGTCAGTGCTTGATTACGACACCAAGATATCACTTAAAAGTTAATATTTTTGTCTAGAGACAAAATATTAATAGAGTGCCTGTTATCTTAAGATGAGTTTACTTTTATTTGAATTTTTTTTTTTTTGAGACTTATGTGAGCTTGTTTTGTTTGTTCGTTGTTCTCTGTTTAGCTATGAATACTCCTACTAATATTACTGTCAACATCAACTCTATCCCTATGCTAAATAGCACTAACTTCAAGTCATGGCAAGAAAAACTCATGATCGTTCTCGAAGTCATGAATCTCGACCTAATGTTAAGGATTAATTCTCCTACACCTCTTATGGATATGAGTACATATGATGAAAAGGTAAGGGAAATTAAATCGCATATGCATGATGATTATGAAGAAGGCCATTCCAAAAGCATTCAAGGGCACAATGTCTAAAAAGATCACTACAACTAAGGAGTTCCTTGCGGACATTGAAAAGAGGTTTGTCAAGAACAAAAAGGCTGAAATTGGTACGCTCTTGACAAGTCTAATTTCAATGAAGTATAAGGGCAAAGGCAATGTCAGGGATTATATCATAGAGATGTCTCATCTTGCTTCCAAAATTGAAAGCACTTAAGCTAGAACTCTTTGAGGACTTATGTGCATCCAATCTCAATATCCCTTTTGACACAATTTAGCCAGTTTAAGGTGAGTTGCAACTGTCAGAAAGAGACTTGGTCTCTAAATGAGGCAGAAAGTGCTCACCTAGCCTTAACCTCTAAGAACAAGGACAAGGGAAAGAAAAGAAAAAAGGATAAGGAAGCTAGAGTTATAGCACCTCAAAAGAAACCAGATGAACTGGAAGGCACTGGTTGTTTCTTCTGTGGAGCTGAAGGGTATAAGAAGAAGTAATGCACCAGCTATCATGAATTGTGTGCTTATAAAGGTATTTTTCTTAATTTGGTTTATTCTGAAGTTAATTTAATTTGGTATCTAGACACACGTGTTGGATAGATTTTTGTGCAACATTTCATGTCAGTGTGTCTATGCAAGGTTGCCTGAGTTGCCGAGAGCTAAGTGATGCTGGAAGATACATCTACATGGGCGATGGTAAAACAGTTCAAATTGAGGCAATAGGAAAATTTAGATTATTGTTAAAGACTGGATTTTATTTAGATCTTAATAAGACATTTATTGTACTGTCTTTTAGACAAAATATGATTTCTATTTTTGTTTTGGATAAATCTGGTTATTCTTGTTCGTTTAGGAATAGAAAATTTAGTTTGTTTCATGATTCAAAATTGGTTGATTCCAGTTCTTTGTCAAGTTATGATAATCTTTATTTAATTGATGTAATTACTTCATTTAATGAGTCCCTACAATTAAATACACGAGGCATAAAAAGAAAACTAACTAATCAGAGTTCGGCTGTATTATGACACAAGATATTAGATCATATCTCCAGACAGAGAATAGAGAGACTTGTGTCAGACGAAATTCTAGGCTCCTTCGATTTTACAGATTTTGATGTTTGTGTTAACTGCATAAAGGGGAAACAAACGAATAAAGGGAGATTTGAAACCAACCAGACTTGACATCTTAGAACTTATACATACTGATACTTGTGGGCTATTCCTTATGGTTGCTTGGAATGGTCAACAATATTTTACAATGTTCATAGACAATTTTTCTAGATATGGCTACATATATCTCATTCATGAAAAGTCACAGTCGTAAGATGTTTTCAAAAAATTTAAGGCCGAAGTTAAGAACCAACTTAGCAAAAGGATCAAAAGCGTCAGATCTGACTGTAGTGATGAGTACTATGGCAGAGATGATGGTTCAGGTGAACAATGTCTAAGACTATTTGTTAAGTTCTTAGAGGAATATGGTATTGTCCTACAGTAAGCTATGTCAGGTTCGCCCAATATGAATGGCATTGTTGAAAGACAAAACAAGACTCTTACAAACATGGTGAGGAGTATGATTTGCACTTAAGGCTACAACATATATCCTTAACAGGATTCCAACTAAAACAACTACCAAAATCCCTTACAAACTTTGAACAAACAAGAAGCCTAGTTTAAAGCACTTGCATATTTAGGGGTGTCCAGCTAAGACAAGGCCTTATAGGCCTAATGAAAAAAAAATGGACTCAAAGACAGTGAGTTGCTATTTTATTGGATACTTATAGACCCAAGGGTATAAGTTTTATAATTCCATGACTAAGTCAATTTTCGAGTTAGGAAATGCCTGGTTCTTTAAGGATGTTGAGTTTGTGGGGGTAGATACAGTTAGGGACTTCGTCTTTGAAGAGGAATATGTTAATATTCCTACAAGTGTTGTTAGCATTGATCAAGATCCCATTCCTAACTTTGTTCAAGATACAACAGATCAAGACAATATTGGAGAACTTTCCATTCAAGAAATTGTTCTAGAAGAACAAAATTTGCCACCTCAATGACCTATGCTATTAAGGAGATCCACTAGAGAAAGGAGAAGTGTAGTGTCAAATGGCTATATTGTATTTCTCCAAGAATATGAGGTTGATATTAGAGTGATCGATGGAAGATGATCCGATCGCCTTCCATCAATCCATGGAAAGTTCTAACTCTTAAAAGTATATTGATGCTATGAATGAGAAGATTAAGTCTATAAAGGACAATGACATGTGGGATCTTGTCCCATTGCCAAAAGATAGCAAACTCATTGATTACAAATAGATATTTAAGACAATGAGGGATTCGACATGCGATGTGAAGAGATACAAGGCTCATCTTGTCGCAAAAGGCTTTACATAGAAAGAAGGCATCAACCATAAAGAGACTTTTTCTCTAGTTTTTTAGAAAGTCTCTTTCTGGATTGTAATGGTATTGGGGGCACATTTTAATCTTAAGTTACACCATATGAATTTAAAGACAGCTTTTCTCAATGGCAACATTGATGAGATGATCTATATGGTGCAGCCAAAAGACTCTGTGTCAGGAGACCAAAAGAATATGGTTTGCAAACTTAATAAATCCATCTATGGGCTCCAGCAAGCATCTTAACAAGGGTATTTCAAGTTTCATCAAGTGATCATCTCGTTTAGTTTTGAGATGAATTTGGTCGATGATTACATATACCATAAGTTATGTAAGAGCAAGTATATTTTTCTAGTTTTATATGTCAATGACATTTTACTTGCTAGCAACAATATAGGCTTTTTGCATATAACCAAGAGATTTCTAGCCAAGAATTTTGCGATGAAAGATCTTGATGATACTTCTTTTATTTTAGGCATACAAATACACTAAGATCGCTCTAGGGGTATTCTTCAATTATCACAAAAGGGCTATGTCAAAAGGTTCTCAAGAGCTATGGTATGCAGGATTGCAAATCAGGTGATACCCCTATGGCTAAGGGATATAAGTTTAGTCTCAGTCAGTGCTTAAGAATGATTTTGAGCATAAGCAAATGTAGAAGATTCCTTATGCCTCAGTAGTAAGAAGTCTGATGTATGCTCAGGTTTATATGCGTCTAGATATTGCGTACGTTACTAAGATGTTGGGCAAATATTTAAGCAATCTAGGAGTAGACCATTGAAAAGTGGCCAAATGGGTCTTGTGGTAGTTACAAAGAATAAAAGACTACATGTTCACATATCGAAGGTCGGATCAACTTGAGATCGTTGGGTATACTGACTCTAATTATGTTGTATGCCAAGATAGGGGTGCTGTCTCCTGGACGAGTGCAAAACTGTCTTTTATAGCCTCTTTTACTATGACGGCAGAGTTCATAGCTTGTTATAAGGTGTCTAATTACGTAATATGACTACAGAATTTTGTCACAGAACTGCGCATAATGGACGGCATTGAAAGACCACTCAAGTTATTTTGTGATAATAAGTCGACAATTCTATATTTCAACAACAACATGAACTCGACAAAGTCGAAGAATATAGACATCAAGTTCCTAGTTGTTAAAAAAAGAGTTTAGAGTGGACAACTGTCTATAGAGTAGATCGGAACGAACTCCATGGTTATGAATTCGCTTACTAAAGGATTGCTATTTAAAGTGTTTTAAGAGCACACTGCTCATATGAGTGTCATGTCATTTGAGGATATTCAATTTTAGTGGGAGTTTGTAATTTTAGTTTTTGGATATTTTAGTTTATGGATATTTTGAGGTTATTTTCTACAGAAATAAAGTTTTGGTTTATTTACACTATGATTTTGATATGATTTGATCTCACTAAGGTTTAAAGGTGGATCAGTTGAAAATAGATATGTTAAGATCATATTGCATGAAATTTTCATGCTACACATCCACATCATGATCCATGTCATTTAATTGGATCGGCAAATGTGACCATTGATGGTCAAGTTACGACAAATGTAATGAAGGCCCTTTTGATCTTACGTTGGTATGATTGATAGACCGAACTAGTTATAGATACATTTCAATAATGACAACAAAGTTTAGCTCATACAATTATTTTTGCAATGCATGATTATAAGGTTATATATTTAGCCCAAGTGAGAGATTGTTAGATTCATAATCCAACGTTCAACTTATATGTAGGTAATTATATGTTGCCAACTGTCATATAAGATTAAGCCCATTTAAAAGTGATCTTTTAAGGTTTGGGTAATTTGGGTTTTAATGTTTCTAACAGTGTGTGAGCCTTTAATGTATAGAGACTTAAGGGTAATTTCTATTTCTATAATAGGCCAAAATAGAAATACAAAAAGATAACAGGCAAGTTATTTATAGATAGTGGTTATAGTCTCCAGATCACATGTTACATATATTCTTTCTGACATCCCATCATCAGAGAGAGAGCAGAGAGAAAGCTAAAGGATTCTCTTAGGAAAACGAGTTGATCTAGAAGGCAAATCGCACGACTCTAAAGAGTAACTAGCTATTATAGATTCAGGTATGCATCTGCTTATTTGTCTATTGGTTCCTGGTGATCCAACATGAACGTTTTTGGTCTTTTTAGGTGATGATTTTCACCAATGGTCATTTCCTAACACTTAAAACCGTCGCTCTCAGAGGACGAAGTACTATATACATAATTTTATATATAATCCTCATTTTGATATATACGACATATTTTTGTCCCATCCCTCCTACATAATAGTATTAATGAAATATGATTTATCAAATTTATGCTTTTCCTCACTTTTCTCTGAGAGAATGGACAAGGCATCAATTGCGCAAATTAGAGAATCTAATTAGAGAATTTGCATATTCAAAATTTACAAATATTTTTACGTGAAAAATAATTTTTTTTTTTTTTAAAAAAGCAGCAATTAATTCCATAAGAAAGAACACAATTAATACATAGAACCAGTAGCAAAGTAGAGCATGATGTATTTAATCAAATTCAGAAAATTAAAGAAATAATGAAATAGGTATTTAGGAAGGAGAAGAAGAAGAAGAAGTTAAACGTACTGTTCTTAGATTGAACACAGTCGTCATGCTTCATACAACATGCATCCAGTCCATCACAAGGCTTCTCTCCTGGGCATCCACTGTATAACAGCCCGCAGTACTTTCCATATCGCAGAAATGGTGGCACTTTTTTTGTTCATTTCAAAACACAAACAATATACATTATTAATTTGTCTTTCTACTTTAATTCGTCAACATTAATAATAACTTGTATGTTTACCTGAGCAGAAGTCTGACTCACATTTTCTACTGCAACCTTTGCTCTGAAGATAAAAACATCGACATTGGTGTTAAAAGTCTTCTTATTTTCCCTTTCTTTCTTCCAAAAAAAAGGAAGTGAGAAAAGAAAAGGTAGATAAATATGAGAAAGTAAAGTGAGAAGAAGAGCGAATTACCACACTAATGGAGGTACCAGTGGCTTGGACTCCGACATTTAGAGCATAAACTGGGCGTTGGATGTAAATAGAGTAATTACAGGAGAAGAACAGGAAAAAGAGAGAAGGAAGACGAGCTAAATTCAAAGATTTTAGTACCATCTTCTTCTCTTTTTTTTTTTTTTTTGGTAAAGGGAGGCTCTCAATTATATGAAGAACAATTAAGAAACATATGAGTGAGAGGAGAAGAGAAGAAATAATGTAAAAGAGGTAATGGCAATCGAAGTTGGTTGTCTTGTAATAGGTCCTCTGCTCTGCCCGTGAATATTTTTTGTATTCTTCTTCTCTGTACAATGCTGCTTGACCATCTCTCTCTCCTCACGCACACATACATTACATATATTATTCATATTATATGGTATGATATTATTAATATCATATGGCAAAATGTTATATATTACTAATATTGACGTTACATTCCTCTCGTGAACTCAAGGAGCTGAGACACTGGTCCAGTTCTAACTTCTAACACCATAGATATTCTAATTTCGAGCCTGGGACTATTAAGCCTACCCATAGATAATATATATTAATTTTATATTTTTGATGTTCTGATTTCTTCAATAAACAACAACAATAAAGGAATAGTCAAGTTTATTTTTTCAATTTTTGATGTCTATTTATTTGGAAAGCCAAGCAAAACTTGTCCATCATGACCACCACCAAGTATACCCTGTGTGCGCATTTAGAAATTAAATCCAACTTCCTTTGCTAAGATTCTGATCTTCAGACAAGCCAAAACCTTTCAAGCAAGCAATAGATATCATATTCATATGCCTCGTTTTTAATACTTCATCTAAAGCTTAAACAACTTGCAAAATTAAACAGGAGACTCAAAATATTTTCACATAAGAAACTATAGGTCCTCGTTATTCTCAATGCTCAGTCTATGTACAACAAAAAATAAACCCACCCGCCACTTCCCTGTAAAATCTGAATTAGACATTTACATTTAGGAATCTCAATTCACAGTAGACTTTTTTTGGTCTCCAACCGGTTCAAGATTAGAGAGAGAGAAGAAAAGTTTGAGAAATGAAGCAAAATGGACCTAAACATAGAAGGAAATGAATAATTATAATTGTAACACCAACTCATTGCTTCCTGTGAAAAATTGATAATAGTAGAAAGAAAGCTCTTAGGGGACTCAAAATACACCAAAGGCTCAATCGTCGACAGCCAATATTCTTCTTTTGGTGAACACCGAGGCTGAGGCTGAACCATGCTGCGGGACAAAATAATCGTTCTACTTGTTAAAAAATAGGCCCCGTTTCTTTCCTTTCCTTCTTTCACCAGCCTGCTAATACAAAGATTAAAGTTGAATAAAAATAAGATCAATATACACAGTACAGGAGTAAAATGCCAAGAAAATAACCCAAAGAAATATCAAGCCCTTGACTATCCTTGGATACATAAAAAACGTACGCAAAATGGAAGGAGAGAGGTGAATGAAAAATAAAATTGCTTCCACATCATTAAATATCATACCCTTAGAATGAATAATCTTAAGGTGAGCACAATTGTATCTCTGGCACTGCAACATACAGAGACAAAAAAAAATGGTCATTATATTAAGGAACAAAAAAAACTTAACAAAAAAAAAAAAAAAAAGAGCCATATGATTACAAAAAGCCAATTCGCAAGTTCAACTTCTGAAACAATAAATCATTAATACAGGTGCATAGGATTGAGAAGAACTTGCATATAATTTAGATCGTGGCATATTAATCAATTATTCAAGATTAGTGTTGATTAAGAGTCATTTTTACCATGTGAGATGGAGTTTAGTAAAATATATTCCCATTGTAGTTCACGAATCAAAAACATAGCCGGGATTAAGGATCCTAACTGATTATATATATCCAAAACAAAAAGTACAGTTCTCAAGCAATTAATCCCTACTTTAATGGGTTAAATAGGATGTGGGAATGGGGATGTATGAAGAGTCTCTTTGTTCGCTCTCTTGTCCCATGCTGTACCAGTCACAGTCACGCGTGGCTATTATCAGCAAAGATGCTTCACCAAATTTCTCAAAACACACACACACACACACACACGCCCGCACGCGCACGCATGCGCACAATCCAAGCACTGCAGATTTGCTGCTGAAATCTCGGTGCTAAAACCCAATATTTTAGCAAGAGTGCAAGACTTCAAAAGTATAGATTGCCTTTGGAAGCTGGAGTTTCAATGGGTGCTCACTAGGAATCGTGAATCGTTGCCGGTTGAAAAAAGATCCAACGCCTTTGGCTCAAATTAAATGGCTAAAGTATCATGGACCTGTTTGGTTCTCGCAGAATGTGGATTATTTGGGTGCGAAGAAATTGGGCGTTCGTATGATGATGGTGCAATTTGAGCAGAGTGGTGTAGTTGTGGTCATTTCATGTTAGAAACCTTTTGGAATCTCGGAGGATAAGGAAGGGGAAACCCTCCCCCAAACCCCCTCCCCATCCCTTGCTAGATTGGTTTTGGTTTGACCGCTTAAATTATAAATTATAAGAAATTCATATCTATTTCTCATTTCTTCGTGAAGTTATTTTTTATTTATTATTATATTTATGGTTTGCAATTACCTTGGCATAGAGTGAGGGTCAATTCTTGCTGAAGTGCCAGTTCTTCCAAGATTCCTCTACATTTCTAGTGCACGAACTACTTTCTTAGCCTAGTCTATATCTACAATTGACGCAACTCCGTACCAACGCCTCACTACTACTTAATTAATTAACGGCTAAGCGATTTCATAACCTGAGCTTTCCTTAACCAGCTGACCTTACTTCGTAATCTTAGCCTCCCTTTCTTTCTTTATACTTCAACTAAGTGACTTCTGGAAGGGTTTTTGACGGTCACGAAGTATGGCATACTCCTTGTTCGAAAGAATCCAACACCTAGCTTCTCTTTGAGCATCAATAGGGAAAGCTTTCTTTGGGAGGACTCCCGGTGCAGTGATATACCTTTTTCTGTTATGTTTCCAGCTCTTTATAGATTATCTGTTAATCATCAATTACCTATTGTACGTTTTGTATTTGACCAAGACCAAGAATCTGGGGTTGAAGGAGGTTGGGATTTTGAGTTCACACGGAATTTATCTGACAGAGAGGGTTTGGAAGTTTTTGAACTTTTATCAACTCTCTATGGTTTCCGCAGATGGGAAGGTGTTCAAGATAGGAGAATTTGGAAGCTCGATGGTTCCAGGTTTTTCTCAGTTAAATCCTTTCTCTGCTCTTACATCCGACCCATATACTCCTGATTTTGACTTGCACAATTTTGTTTGGAAAACCCATGTCCCTACTAAAATTAAAGTGTCTTGTTGGTTACTATTACATGATAAACACTCACGAATCTTTGCAGAAAAGAAATCCATTCCTGTATATTTCTCCAGGTTGTTGTGTCCTATGCAAGAATAGAGGAGAATCTAGGGACCACTTATTTCTACATTGCTCTTTCACTTATAAGATATGGAATTTCTTATTGAAAGAACTTGGAATAAAATGGGCATTCCCTCGGAGCTGCAACGAGCCAGGAGGATCTTTGGTAAGTTTTGGCTCTAATAACAGATGAAGACTCTTGAGTCAGGTTGCTACGATTGCCATATGGTGGGGCATATGAATTGAAAGAAATAGAAGACTTTTTGAAGGCTTAGAAGAGGACCTCTTAACGGTGTGGGACAAGATCAAAGTCAACATAACATTCCGGATTCACCCTGATAAAGAATTTTCTGATTTGTTATTTATTGATCCTGCTGGGGCTTGCTCTTCATTTTTATAGGAGTGCCTAGTTAGTTTTAAGCGAGCTGTTCATAAATTTACAGTAGAGGTTTTTTTTCTACCTCTTTTTATTTTTTATTTTATAAACTCCCATACATTTTTGTATTTTTTCCCCACTATCAATAAGATTTCTTCCGTTTCTTTTCAAAAAAAAAAAACAAAACAAAACAAAAAAAACAAAAAATAGGGAAAGCTTTCAAGGCTTATCCATTTTTCTTGAAATGTCAGTTATTGACGTTTGTGTGACCTATGCAGTTCTCACTGTTCTATTTGTTTATTTTCTCTTCTGGCCATATGAAGATTACCATGTCTTTGGATGTGCGTTGTACTTTGGAATTTATTTTCAAAAATCTCTTTTTTCCCCCTAATTTACAATAAAATTAAAAAAAAAAAAAATTGTTGCTTACCAGCTAATATCTGAGCTATTATCTACTTTGAAAAGATGCTCAACACCCCCAGAACCAGTTATTATGAATTCAGACGGCCTTCCATAAATAATCGTAGCCTGTATCACAAGAAAAGAAACAAGACAAATGGAAAGAAATAAGATGACTATCTACAAAATTATAACAAAGATAAGCAGCACATGAATGCAATGCAAAAATGGCTTTCATTCCCCCACATGACATGATAAATAAGAAGGGCAACAACCAACTTATTCTAGAAAAAAGTAAGGATCAATACAGTTGTGGCCAGGGAAAACTTTTCGGTGTGTACAACACTACTGGAGCCACTGCCCTTGATAGTGTACGCGTCCCTCTTAATCGCCAATGCAGCTTGTTCCCATAAATCAAGATTTCCAGTCTGAAAAAGGGAAGAGAGAACAAAAGGGACCAACAAATTAGTAAATATGTTTCTACAGCTGGTAAAGAAAGAAACCACAAATTAGTAACTTTTGGAGGTGTTCAAAGATAAGCCATACCAACAGCGATACTTTGTAAGAAGCATGGCCACTATGAAGCGTCTTCTCAATGTGGTTTTGCATTTCAGGGTCTATGACAAAGGAGAAGTAAATAATGGACTTATTACACAAAAAAAGAGCAAGATGTAGGGAGAAATTGAGGATTTTAAAGGTATTACAATTGCCAAAAGTAACACATAGAGCTACTAGCCAAATACACATACATATATACATGTCTGTGTATGAACAAGGCACATCATAAGCAATAAAATGTAAATCATAGCCAACTTAACAAAAAACAAAAAAGAAACGGAAGAAAAATTACTTACCACATGTTATCTTTTTGTTTTCATTTGCAAAAACCTTTACAAGCTCGCCCTACAAAAGAAAAGTGAGAATATTTTTTTATAAGTGTGTGTGTGTGTGGCATGCAGCCATCCTATTCACAACTGCATCGTCCTAGTAGTAGAGTGTGCAGTTCTCTTGTTTTTCATAAAGATTATGAAGTGACAATGTGACACATATTAGACACCTCTAAAACCAGCAAAAAGGGCACGTACTTTGCGCTTCCTGTTATCTAAAGGCTGGACTTCGATAGCAAGGTATGTGTCAACATCATCGGCAGTGACAAGATAGTTTGGCTGCTTGGCACCTGCCATAAAAACAAACCACAACACATATATTTGAGGAAGAAGCATAGAGGAAAGAAAAAAATACTAGAGACAAAAAAGGATGAGAAATGGTACCCTCAATATAATTAACCGATCCATCTTCCAGATGACGCACCCACTGAAAGTGCAAAAGATAATGCAAGCTCTGTTAGTAGTTTATACGAGCATCTGACATAATACCCCACACGAAATTTCAGTTTTGTGGTGTATTACAGAGGACACCAAGAGAGCGAAAAATAGAGGTTTCACTGTTGAAACAAAAAATATATATATATATACACCTCAAAATTGCAGCTGGTTGTTCCATTGATAGAGTACCCACATGCTTGAAGTTCCCGCCCTGGATAAGCTTCGCCTGAAATCTGAAGGTCATGTATTGCTGGTAAGGGATCGTCATCAGCAGCTGTGTATGTCAATACTTCCATAAGCAGTTAGATGATGATATACAAAAAGCTTATATGAAGTAGCCAATAAAAATTGCTAAAAGCTTTATTTGGATAAGCAAATAAAAGCAATGAGCCTAAAGTTTCATAAATGCTAGAAATCATTACCCTCTGAAAATGAGGAAGAAGGCTCTTCTAGAACTGGTGGTAGATAAGGCGAATACGAGGAGCTGGTATCGTCTAGTGTTGTTGTGTAAGGAGGGTTTCCTGAACTCCAATTGGTTGATGCTTCTCTCTCATTTGGGTTTCCCTCTGCATCTTGGTCATCCATGTCACTGTGTCGGACAAGCCCACGAAATGTGACCTGTTTATTGGCGGGTTCTTCACTGTACTGAGTAACATGTGTGTCACCCCGACTCGTAGGTACTTGTGTGGGTAGGTCTTGTGCTCCAGAAGTCCTGCCAAATATGGGGGACACATTGGGAAGAGACCCAACCAAGATTATCAAACAATTTAAACACATTCCATGGAAATCAAGTATACCAACCACCAACGATCTAAAGATATAAATAGAGGCAGGCACTAAAATCACTAATACAAATAAGGAAATAAAATTAAAAACAGGCAAAAAAAAGTGCGAGATAGAATTAGAGGTCGGATCATTGAGATCCCTTCCAGGATAGTACAGATGAAAAGAACGTGAAATGATGGCAAAATTACAGGATTTTCCTTTTCTTTTAGAAAAATTACATCTTTTCTTTTCTTTTTTTTTTTTTATTTCCTCACAAAATAAGAAAGAAAATGACATGAAGTGTTAGGGAACAACTCGGTCCCCACGTCCATCAAAGACTAAATCATACTACGGCCTTACAATAGAAACAAAAGAAGAACATCCTTAAATTTCTTCACAGTGGAAATCAAAATCAACACAAACCACACTTTTACAAAAACATTCTTTTGCTGGAATTTTAGCTTTTAATTTTACCATCAACCATTTTCCATCAACATTTTCCAAAACACTCCCATTAACTGCAGCACCTCCACTAAAGCAAAATATTTTGACTTCTTCCTAACATAAATACTATTTTTTTTGAAACAAGAAACTGAATTAATTGAACTGAATGAGATGCACAAAGAAGAAAGGAAGAGGTTTCCGCACAAATCAAAATAGGGAGATTACAAAAAAGGAGTCCAACTCCTAACCAAATTTGAAAAAATCGGACTACCAAACTCTTTATCCCTATAGACCCATGAAGAAACCCAAAATTTAATCCTATCCCATAAGACAAAACTTTCTTCCTCAATCTCGTTAAAAGTTCTATTATTTCTTTCTAACCACATTTCCCCAAAAACAAGCTCATAAAGCATTCCTCCAAAGGATTCTTCCTTTGGGAGAGAAAGAAGTTGGAGAAGGTATGTGAAGAATATCCTTACAATCCTTGGGCAGTACCCACACAAAATCCAACTCTTTTAAAAATTTAAAACAAATTCGCCGAGAAAAAGGGCAATTTGGAGAAACAGATGATTCGCTGTTTCTTCACTACACTTGCATAAAACATCATCCTAGAGAAATTGTAAGAAAAGGATTCCTACGCTGCATCAAGTCGTGAGTATTTAGCTTTTCCAGAGCAAATAACTATCAAAAAACTTGAACTTTAGTAAGAACCCTGGATTTCCAAATACGACTTGAAGATTGAGTAATTTTCTCTATATATTAATCATCATCCAGAATTACAGCATATATAGAGATTACAATAATCTAATCTCAGGAAAAATGGAATAAAGAAATTATAGTAAAGTCCTAGAAATCAGGAAACAAATTAGCATCCTCCTAATATAGGGAAACTAACTAATATGCCCACAAAGTGTGGGATTTCGTTTTTCTTTCCAACACTCCCCCTCAAGCTGGTGAATAGATGTCTGTCATTTCCAGCTTGCTCACACAAAGATCAAATCTTGACTTCTGAAGAGCTTTAGTGAAAACATCTGCTTCCTGTGAGTTGGTAGAGGTATAAGACATGTCAATGATTCCACTTTCTACCTCTGTCTTGATGAAGTTTCTATCAATCCTCATGTGTTTCATTCAATCACGTTGTACAGGATTATGAACCACGCAAATAGCTGATTTACTATCACTAAACAGCTTCATAGGCCCTGTTAATTGCACATTCAAATCTTCCATGAACCTTTGTATCCAAATAAGCTCACAAATTCCTTGAGCTATAGCCCTATATTCCGCCTTAGCACTACTCCTAGCTACCACAGATTACTTTTTGCTCTTCCAAGTTACTAGATTTCCCCAAACCTTTGTGCAATATCCTATAGTTGATTTGCTGTCATCAACAGCTCCTGCCCAATCTGCATCTGAGAAACCAGCCACATCTCTAACACCAGTCCTTTTAAACAGCAGACCTTTGCCAGGACACCCTTTTAAATATCTCAGAATCTGATTTACTGCCTCCATATGCCCCTTTTTGGGAGCATGCATAAATTGGCTTACAACACTGACACTGAAGGCGATATCTGGTCTAGCAAGAGATAGGTAAATTAACTTCCCAACCAAACGCTGGTAGCTTTCTTTGTTTACAGAAGGATCATCTTCTGCAATCTTCTGTTTCCAATGCCGTTCCATGGGAGTACTAGCTGGTTTGCACCCAAGTTTACTTGTTTCTTTAAGCAAGTCAAGTGTGTACTTTCTTTGTGAAATAAAAATCCCTTTATGACTTCTTGCAACCTCTATTTCAAGAAAGTATCTTAGTTTTTCCAGATCTTTTACCTTGAACTCAGCTTGTAGTTGCTTCTTCAAGTTATCAATCTCTTCTTCATCATCTCCTGTAATTACCATATCATCTACATACACAATTAACACTACTTGCTTACCGGACTTGCTCTTCTTGACAAACAAGGTATGGCCAGCTTGCCCTTGGGTATAACCGAAATCCTTCATCACTGTACTGAATCTAGTAAACCATGCTCTCAGAGACTATTTTAGACCATAAAGAGATTTTTTCAATTTACACACCTTGTCTGACCCTTCTTCTGCTTCAAATCCTGGAGGAGACCTCATATATACCTCTTCCTCTAGAGTGCCATCGAGGAAGGCATTCTTGATATCTAACTAATATAGCCCTTAGTCTAAATTAGCAGCAATGGACATTATAATTCTAATCGAATTCAATTTGGCTACCAGTGCAAAAGTCTCCTCATAGTCAATTCCATAGGTTTGAGTAAACCCTTGGGCTACTAGTTTTGCCTTATAGCGTTCTATAGTCCCATCCGGTTTAAATTTTACTGTAAATACCCATTTGCTGCCCACTACTCTTTTTCCTTCAAACAATTGTACCATTTCCCACGATCCATTATCTCTCAGTGCCTTCATTTCCCCTAAAACAGCTTCCCTCCAGTTAGGATCCTGGAGTGCCTCATGAACATCCCTTGGAATTGGTATCTTATCTACTCTTGAGATAAAGGCCCTTAGATTTCCTGACAATTTGGAGTAGGTAAGATAATTTGAAATTGGATACCGTGGATTTCCAGTACACGACCTTACCCCTTTTCTTATTGCAATTGGCAGATAAAGGTCACTTATTTGTTCCTCATTATCATCCCCTGGCTCATCCTCATCACACGCCGTATTCTCAGATTGAAATACATTTGTGATGGCTCTGTGGAATTGCTTAAAAATTATACGTATCTCAGATTTTTCTTTCATTAAATAGACCCAACACACTCGGGTATGATCATCAATGAAGGTGACAAACCACCTTTTACCAGTTAAACTTGTGACTCTTGATGGTCCCCATATATCACTATGAATTAGATGGAATGGTTTAGATGGTTTGTACATATGAGAAGGATATGATGCACATGTTTGTTTTGGAAGAATACAATGGTCACAATGAAATGAAGAGGGATCTTTATTAACAAACAAATGAGGATACAAATGTTTTAAGTAAACGAAACTTGGGTGACCCAATCTACTATGCCACAACTGAGCATTGGAATCAGAAAATAATGAGAAAACAGTAGATGACTTAGGACTTGGAGAAGAGTCAACACCCGATAAATAGTATAGACCACTTTGCTCCTCAGCATTCCCAATCGTCCTCGCTGATGACAAATCCTGAAAAATACAAGAGGAAGGAGAGAAGGTTACAGAACAATTCAAGTCTCTAGTTATTTTACTAACTGAAAGTACGTTACACTCCAGTTTAGGAACATGAAGAACAGACTTCAACTCCAACCCATTAACCTCCATGTCTCCTTTCCCTGTTGCTGTGCACACGGAACCATCTGCTACAGTAATTCCAATGTTTTTTCTACACGGTTTATAGTTCCTAAAACCTGTGCTCAAGCTTGTCATATGATCAGATGCACCGGTGTCTACAATCTAGGTGTTATATGCACATTTGTGTGACAGGAGAGATACAATACCTCTATGAGTAGTTAAGGCAGCAGGTCCTGTGGAACTAGATGATTTTTCATCTGACTCCTTTGTAGTAGACGAAGAACTCATCAATCGTCGGAGAGCCTCCATCTCTTCTGCCGTGAATGCTTGAGGGGCTGTAGCAGTTCCTGTCTCGACCACATAAGCATTTTTACTATTTTTCCTCTGACTTCGAGGCTTCCAATCAGCAGGCTTTCCATGGAGATACCAGCACGTATACTTGGTGTGATACGGCTTCTTACAGTGCTCGCACCAAATCTGCTTGTCTTTCCCGTGAGATGCCTTTGAGTCCACACGACTTGTGGTCAACGCAAAGCCTTAGGCTACCACCGGGTTTTGTGAGGATGAAGTCATCACTTTCCTTCTCGTTTCCTCCCGCCTCACTTCAGCAAATGCCTCCTTCAGTGGAGATAGAGGCTTTGTACCAAGTATGCGACCTCTTACTTCATCGAGAGCTTGATTTAGGCCATATAAAAAATCAAAGACTCGATCATTCTCCACCATTTTGCTGTACTGGACTCCATCTTCAAGATGTTTCCAAGAAACATTTTGGAACAGGTCTAATTCTTGCCACAGCTCAGAGAGATTATTAAAATATTCAATGACAGACAATATACCTTGTCTAGTATTCCAAAGTTTAGAACGAATCTCAAATCTTTGTGAGATATTCTCCATATCCGAATACATCTCTCTCACAGCATCCCATATTTCTTTTGCCGTTTGATAGAACAGGTATAAGCGTCCAATCTTTTGCTCCATCGAGTTGATCAACTAGGCCATCACAATCGAATTCTCTGCCTCCCACACGCTATAATTTGTTGCATCCAGTGCAGGTGCCGCTCTAGTGAGATATCCCATCTTTCCTCTGCCCTTTATCACAGGCAGGACAGATTGATACCATTCTCTGAAATTGCTTCCATTTAGTTTATGTGTGGTTATTTGGATAGACGGATTTTCTAGGTGGTTAGAGGCAAGAGACACAGGAGGATTTGTAATAGTTTGTGACTCGGTCGATTCTGACATGGATGACATGATTTTTGACTTACAACCAGCAAGCTTTGCTGATCAGTTTTTTCCGATGACAGCCGGCTCTGATATCATATGACTGGAGAAGAGTAGAAGAAGAGAAGATTGAGTAATTTTCTCTCTATATAATCATCATCTAGAATAACAGCATATATAGAGATTACAATAATCTAATCTCAGGAAAAATGGAATAAAGAAATTACAAAAAAGTCCTAGAAATCAAGAAACAAATTAACATCTTCCTAATATAGGGAAACTGAGTAATATGCCCACAAAGTATGGGATTTCGTTTTTCTTTCCAACAAACATCTATGCTCTCATTTGGTCCCTTGACTAACTGTAGAGAATCATGCTGATCCTTATTGCAAAGAACTTGATCAAGATATCCTGTTTGGTACGCGGCCAAAATGGCAGCTCCAACAACGGCATTTCCAAACACGAGTTTTGATGCAGAGCCACCAGACTCTGGAGGCTTGCCTAAGGCATTAGGTTGATGGGATGCGTTTTTCTGGGGTGTAGTTGATAATTCCCTTCTGAGAAATGTTGGTGTCTGCTACAATAGTTTGTACACTGAAAACACAACATTACAAACAAAAGAAATGAAGGGAACAAATGGTGTCCGTAATATGGTAGTATTTCTAGAACAATTTCCAAGAAACAAACGTGCCTCCTGCAATTGATAGAAACCAAAAAGCATTATCAACTACATCTTTTTTCTTTCCAATCATTTTTAAACAAAAGAAATAAATTAAATCATTTTTAGTCACCAAACAATAGGCTAAATCCTTGGTCTCTAACCTTTAAAACCTCAGAGAACAAGCCCCAATCTACTAAATTTTCTTAAATTATTTCATTTGTCCATCCAACTATTGAAATCTGAGTGAAAAAAGACATGGCTTCCTTCTTTCCACACGTGCCTTAACATGTAAATTACAAAATGAAGTCTCACTTAACTGCACAAGGTCCTTGCTTGCCCATTTTCGTCGTGATTTTAACATTTGGATGGACAAAATGACTAATGTGGGATAACTTGATAGATTGAAAACTCGTTCATAAGACGTTTCAAGAGCCAAGACTAAAATGGAATTTGGCCTATAGTTCAGGACCAAAAAAAACATGATATTACCCTAAAAAGAAGTATAAGTTAGCTGTTCAATACGAACTAGTAGTTAATAATTCCTTTCTAAGAAGTGTAGAAACCACCAAATGCATTATGAACTAATCGACATTGGTAATTAATTAATACTAGCATACGGCAACATATTCAAATGACTCAAATTCGTAATATAATCCGTGATTTCTTCAAAATGAAATGAATTTTATATTTTACATGCCTGACATGTAGTATGTCTAGGGATTCTTCTAACAGCACGACGGGAAGAGAGCTCCAGTATTGACCTGCAAAAACACGCAATTGGGACATCAAGCTCAACAATGGCGTCCTAGTATCATCAATGGAGCCAAACTAGAAAAAGTCCAAATCGGGAAAAAAATTTCAGTGACATACCTCAGCAACATGGCCATCGGCGCTGGAGAAGTATTCGAGAAAATGACAGAGAGAACAAACGGAAAAGAGTTTTGGGTTCAACTAAGCACTGAAGAATTCTCAAATGAGAAAACGAGTTTTGAGAGGATCAGGGATGTGTGTAAATCAAGGCGGCGACGACGAGGAGGAGGAGTTGCTGAGCGAGAATGGAACCATCGCGTCGCAGAAACCCACCGCGACGCGGAAAAATGTCTGAAACAGTAAAGGGAGGATGTATGTTTTGGCGCTAAGAACTGTAGTTTTTAGACGCGGCAATGAAAAACAAATATGTCGTTTACACTGTCTCAAGGAAAATGTTGTTTGCGAATAAACAATTGTGGGAATTTATAACAAGGTAAATAGTTTACGTCGTTCAACTTTTAATGTTGTGATAATTTACTCTTTAGATTAATTTAATGAGTTAAAATAATCTTAAATTTTTAACATTGTGATAATTTATCTTTAAATTAATTTAATAGGCTAAAAAAACTCTAAACTTTTAACATTATAATAATATGGTCTTGAAATTAATTTAATATATTAACATAGTGATGACAGATGCAATGGCACTATGGCGGTATAGTACAACAATGTGGATAATCAGGTGAGGTAACTTGTAGGGCAACTATAGAGTGGTTTTGTTGCAAAAAGGGTGCAGCAATGGGGTGACGCGAGGTTAGTGTTGTGGAGAGGAGTGCCGTAGGATGAAGGCTGATACGATATTGTCCATTCAAATTTTAATAATGACTAGTAGATATGATTAATTTTGCTATTAAAAACTAATTCAGGTACTATTTCAGCGTATTAAATTAGTTCAAGGATCAAATTGTCACAATATTAAAAGTTTAAAGACTATTATAGCTCATTAAATTAATTCAATGATTAAATTATCACAATGTTAAAAGTTCAAAGACCATTAGAGCTATTAACTCTTTCTAATAATAATAATAATAATGGTAGCAAATAACAAATTTTTCTATTCACTTGGTAAATAATGTTAGTTGTTTTGAAATGTGAAAAAAGTAACATTTAATATTGGTCTAATCCATACACTACTTAAAATACCAAAAATACTCATATTTGTATTGTTGTGATTTTGCCCCCTTTTTTTTTTTTTCCTTTTCCCTCTCTCCTTGTTTATGTCACTCTCTTTTTCTCTCTTTTCTCTTTCTCATCCTCCATTTCTTTCTCCTCTCTTTCTGCTTGACAGAACTTCATTGGAGATCACGACCACCATCCTCACCATTTCATCAGGTGGCCAACCTTAAGCATCGATAGAGCCAAATGTGACGGTTGAGGATCTCATCCATCCAAACTTCATGGTTCGTTTGGTTTGTAGATTCGAAATAATGTGCTTTAGAACTTTATGGTGTGAATTGTCGGTTCTAAATTGTATGGTTTAAATGGTGGTTTTGAACTGGCATTTGGATCATAAAGGTTTAAAACGAGAATAAAACATCACATCAAGTTAACAGCGAGAAGTGGTGTTTAAAAAACTATAGTTTATGAAAGAAAAACGAGAATAAGAATGGTTTTTACTATAGAAAATGGTTCAAACCATATGAACTTAGGGGAGGGGGGGGGGGGGGGGGACAAAGTTTAGATTTTAGGGATTTAGGCATTTTTAAAAC
>CAMOHE010045400.1:0-17264 GCA_946598075.1 Artocarpus hirsutus | reverse complement strand
CCCCCCCCCCCCCCCCCCCCCCCCCCCCCCCCCCCCCCCCACAAAGTTTAGATTTTAGGGCTTTATGCCTTTTTAAAACTGCCTTCATGGTTTGAACTAGCCTTAGTTATTACTTCATCAAACGCCAGTTTAAACTGCCTTTATAGTTTGAACTACCTTAAATGGTTTTGAACCTATATACCAAACGGCCTATCATTCATTGTCAAAATCGTCCTTTAAAGATTTCGTTCATTGAAGCTTCGTATTCGTATCCCATCTGTCAATCTTATCCTTTGAAGCTTCAGATCTTGTTTGTTGAACCTTCAGGCGCCACCGTCTTGTCTGTCAAAGCTTTAGCCGTGGTCGATCTCCTTGTGACATAAGCCTACATCATCGTCGCTGCAATCTTCATTGTCTCTAAGATGATCTCCATCAAGTCTCACTTTGAAAACATATGATATTATTTACTAAGTTTTAACCTAAATATGTTATTTTGCTTTCTCTAATAACATAAGTAGTAGTAGTAGCAATAGTAGTAGTGAGAAAGAGCCAATAGTGTATTTAGGGGCTAAGAATAAGTAAATAATGTCATGTGTTTTCAAAATGGTTAGCAAATAGTATTTCATAAGAAATTATAATTTATCTCATAAGAAATTGAGAACAAAAATCCTAAGATACTCTTATCTTTTTGTCCTCTCCATCTCTTACCCTCCTCACCGTCAGCACTGATAGTGGTAAGGAAATACAGTATTTACATGTTATATTGTATTCCAAACGATAAAAAAAATCTATCACTAACATCATCGATCACACCAACACCGGTAACATCACCGGCAACCAGGATATATTGTATTAACATGTAAATATTGTATTACTATATAAATAACAAAATTTACCGACAACCTTGTCAGACTTAGAAAATACTATATTAACAAGTAAATATTATATTTTCATATAAATACAAAAAGTTGTCATCGATGTTACCAGACCACTAATGCTTGGGAAATATAGTATTTTCATATCAATATAAAAATTTACCGACGATCTCATTGGACATCATTGATGCTGCTAACGTGGTCGACGACCAGTAAATACTCCTAAAAACTAAAAAAACACACCACAACATTTGATTTTTTTTATTATTGCTTTTTTATGTTTAATCATCTCCCACTTTTCTGTCTTTTACCCCATATTGGGTTTTTCGATCTAGCCTTCTGTCGTGCACCAAGCTGACGATGAAGAAGGAGTCAAGGAGGACTGAAGTCGTTGATAGAGATCGGTGCATGCTGGTGACTTTGATGGAGATCGTTAATTGCACGAACTTTGATTTCATCTTCAGATCTCAACGGCCATCGTGAATACTCTCTGTTAGCAGATTTCATCATGCAAACTGTAGATAGTGGATCTACAATCAAACGTTAAAATTTTAGATTTGGTGGTTAAGGAAATTGGGCCCTCAAATCACAATTTAATGGACCTGTTAGCTCAAATTAATGTGCTAGATTGAAGTAAAGTAAATAAAATAATGCTGAAATAAGAATAACATACAAGGTTTATAGTAGTTCACTCTGTTAACAAAGAGCTACGTCCACTGTAATTTACTAAAAATATTCTGGGTACAGATTACAAGAGAGATGAGAAAGCAAATGGGCAGACTTTCTATATCTATTTGTCTGTGTGTCGTACAATGAGACATTCATCCCCTTATATAGAGGGTGAAGGAGAAACATGACTCCCAACCATCTGGCAGAGTGGGACAGTGCATTGTAAGTAATTGCAATAGTGGGACATGTGTCGATTGGTGATGGGCTGCAAGAATCACGCCTCCCCTACGTTTCGGTCTATGACTAGACGTGTTATAACCGTTAGTTCATGCTAATAACTGTCAGCTTGAGATGATCGATTCGGTCAAACGAAGACATGGGAAACAAGTATGAATTATCTTGAGCAATACAGTTAAACACCTCAAACTACACAAGATGATCGAATCAAGCGAACAATACAAACCATCAATTCGATTGGGCTTTAGTCAGCAGATTTTACTCGATCGATTCGATTAGTATCAACATTGGACTGCACGAGCTCATTAGCAATTTGGGCCCGACTAAATTGCATCCCAACACAAACTCAGATTTTTGTGATAGAGATCACACGTACATCTGTGACAAGCTGCATGGCAATGATGATCGAGAGAGAGTTCTAGTTCCTCTTTCGATGAACCAATCCACAAGATGAAGATGTTCGTGATCTTCCAATCTAATGTTGAAGATGACTAACAACGTCTGCGAGGCTTGTGATAGCAATGGCCAATTAAGCAATTGGACGACGAAGACAACTGACGACATTGGTCCGCCTCCGACGGCGATGGTGGATAGAGAGGGAGAAGAGAGAGAGACAAATGAATTAAGAAAAAAAAAACATATATGAAAACATAGGCATTTTGGGTTTTTAATTACATATAAAATCTTTATATATCCTAAATATGCTATTTGCTCTACTTTTAGAAAACTTATTACATAATTTACTAATCACTTAGTGAAATCTCCTATTTGCGACGATTTTCTCATAATTAAATTATTATAACAATAATAGTAATAGCAACAATATTACAACAACAATAATAACAACTATATTATGAATGGGTTCAAAATTTGGCTCCACTATTTTATCTTTTAGTGGTTATGATTTTTTTAAACCTTTTTCCTTAAAAATCTTGTGTAATGAGCTCCTATATAGGTCATTTAGCTTGGAATCGAGTCCTTAGCTTTCTAATTGCTTCTTCCTTCAAACGATTTCTAGCATTTCATTTCTTTATTCTAATGTTTAGCTTCTTACTTTTTGAATAGGATTTTGTTTATTTTTTTCCTTGAAAATTTTATATTTTATGTTTTAAATGTGTTTTTTTAGAATATTTTTTTTCCATATATGTTATATCTTTATCTTTACCTATATTAAAGTGTCAATCTATGCTTGATTTTGTTGGTTGTTTTGTTTAGGATGATTCATTCTCTTTTTAACTTTTTTTATTTTGCATTTTCTAACCTTATTTCTTATTTTCTTTCTTCAGCTTTTTTTTTTGTCATTTCTTATAGTCTTATTTTTCTCTTTTATGTTTTCCTCATTCTAGCTTTCTGTTACCATTTTTTTTTCATTTTTTTATTTTCTATCATTTTGCTCCTCCTATTAATGATAACAAGGTTTTAAACTCACAAAAAATCACCATGTATCATAAGCATAACTCCCCACCAGGGCCATCGGTGTAATACACCTCAAGCTAACTAATAAACTCATGGAAAGCCTATTTAGTTAGGATAAAGAGTATTGCTCTTTCATTTATATTATATACATATATATATTATGGTTTATTTAAAATATTCATTTCATTACAAAAGAGTTTTCAAACTATTGTTTCATTTGTTTTCTTATTTACAACATATACAATATTCAAAATAGGGATGAAAAGTATACAATCACATGCAAAGTTAGTAATATATGTCTGTTTACAAAAGCATAACAGAGTTGCTAAGTTTGACAAAACAGAGTTTCAAAATAAGCTTCAAAAGCTGATCCAAAACATGGCTTGTGAACAAATCTCTGATTGGCAGCTTTGGATACCTGATCAACCTCTAACTCTATACATCTTCACCTGTATCATAAGAACTATAATGAGGCTCAGTAAGTAGAAAATGTTGCATGAGCATGAACGTTGAATGAGAATGCAATTCAAAATTTTCCTTTATTAGTTTTCTTTTAACAATTCTTTCTTCTTTTAGGTACCCTTAGAGTATAGCACTTAACTAGTAATGATAGGCCGTGGTTTTTGAAACTTGTTCATCATAATTTGGCCAATGTAATTGTAGAAATACGGGGTTCCTATCTTGGTCTTTAAGCCTCACGTATTTGCCTTATGCAGTCTTATTGTGGCTTTTCTTAACTTGGTTTTTAACCTTGAAGTATTCACCATCCTTTATTGGCTCTATCGGTCCCACTCGCGTATTGCACCTACCTGACTACTAATTTAGACGATGCCCCTATTTTAGTTAAAAACCTTTTCCTTTTTTTAGATCATATCACATGTTCTAATATAAATGTCATGAATCATCAATGCTTTACAACAATATAAATCATTCCCAAATAACAACATTCCAATAAATGTACCTTAAAACATAACATGACATAGTTCTTGTGATATAGTACATTGTAGTTTCTACTTACCTCGAGTCCAATTTGTGTTGAGTAAAAAGATAAGTCCTCTTAGAAGATAAGATGTTCTAAAGGCCTAGCATTATAAAACTATATATCATTTAATTTCTCATAAACCAAACCTAATGATCTAGGTTATCAAACACAAAATGGGCTGAGTATAACAATGTCAAAATGCATATTTATGGCCAAGGAACATGTTATATTGCTAGAAATATATTAAACATAGAAAATAAGAGTTCAATCATCTCAACAAACTACATATCTACACATTCTTGCTTCATATTACCAAATATCAAACACATAATAATTTTACCACTTTTTAGCCAAATTAGATTTTCAATGAATCTCTAACATATTAAACTTTAAATGGAATTAAGGAAAGTAATGGTCTTAGAAAAACAACCTAATACACAAAAATCAAGCATTATACACACTTGACTTTTCACTTAATCTAGTTTTGTATTTTATTTTCGTAAATTCAGAAATAACATTCTAACTAATTTCAAGCCATTTATAAATATTCAAAATCATTCAATAAACACTTAGAATTATTAGAAATAATAGAAATAATCAGATTTCACAAAATTTTTAGTTTTGCAAATAATACTCAACTAGTTTAATTTTTCTTCAAGCATCTGCAAATCTGAGTTTTGAGCTTTGGAAATAAATGACTAACTATAAAATTGCATAAAATACCACTAAATCATTATACAAAATATATAAAAGTGAAATACCTTATAGGTTTTAGATTTAAGGTTCTTAGAAAGCTCAAAATCTACCAATTCCAAGAGGTTGAAAATAAAGGCTATTTTATGAGAACAAAACGTCTATGGTCTTGTTTCAGTTTTTATGAGCTTGAGGACTTGAAAAATAGAGAAAATGAAATGGGGCAAGTGCTGGACGTTTCTTAGGGCTACTTGAGGAAGAAAAAGGCAAAAATGAATATTCTAACACTAGGAATGCCACTTTTTCTAGCCAAAATCCATACTTTTAAAATTTGGCATACAATTAATTTTCCTTAAGAATTTGAAGCACAATACTCAAATGTTCTTGTGTTCTTCTTTACCTTGGGAATAGATAAAAGTGTCATCAATAAACACAATCACAAATTTATCAAGAAACTGCTTGAACGCCCTATTTGTCAGGTCCATAAAGATAGCTAGAGTATTTCTTAAACCAAAAGACATCACTTAAAAGTCATAATGCCCATGCCTTGTTCTAAAGGTGGTCTTTCTGCACATCTTCTCTCCTAATCTTCAACTGGTGATATCCGCTCCACAAATTAATTTTAGAAAACAAAGAAATACCTTGTAATTGATTAAACAAGTCTTCTATCCTTAAGAGTGGATACTTATTCTTAATAGTCACCTTGTTTAACTCTTTCTAATCAATACATAACTGTAATGTACCATTCTTTTTCTTCACAAACAACACAGGCACTTCCCAATAAGAATAACTAGGGCATATGAAAACTCTTATCAAGCAATATTGCAATTGCACCTTTAACTCTAATAATTCTGTTGGTGCTATTCTATAAGGTGCTTTGGCAATTGATGTAGTTCCTGGTACAAGATCAATTACAAACTCAATCTTTTGATTTGGTGGCATTCTTGGTAAGTCATCTGGAAACATTTCTAGAAACTCTTGAACCTACATCTTTTGTCTTTAACTTCTGTTCTGCTGAAGAATCCATATCACTAGCCAAATAGCCAATACAACCTTTACTAAGCACCTTTTGAGCCTTCATTGTAGTTATAATTGATAGAGATTATCTCCCTATGGTACCCCTAAATACAAGTTGTTCTTCTCTAGGTGGCTGAAAGATTACAGTCTTCTTGTTGCAATCAATTGTGGCATGATATTTTGTTAACCAATTTATACCAAAAATTACCTCAAAATCAGCTATATTCAAAACCACGAGATCCACGTATAAGTTTTTATCGTCAATTTAAACCAACCAAGTCCTTAGCATTTTATTAGATTCTACTTCTTCTCCAGATAGTAATGTCACACTATATCTTACTTTCAACAATTCCGATGTAATGCCCAACTTTCTCACAAATGTACTTGATGCAAATGAATGCATAGATCCTGAATCTATCAATGCATTTGTAGCTACTCTAGAAATTAAAATATTACCTGAGACTATGGAAGTATCTACATAAGCTTGTTCCTCTGTCATTACATACACTCTTCCTTGGACTTACTTTTGCATCATGGGACAATCCTTTGCTAAATGTCTTGGCTTCTTGCATTTGAAACATAAATTACTACTTTTATTGCACTCTCCAAAATGATTCTTTTCACACTTAGCACATAATGGCTTTTTTGTCACATTAGCAACTTGCTCAACTCTAGGATGCTTACTTTTTCCCTATAGTGGCCTTTGTTCTATCTTTTTCTATTGGGTAGGATTCTTTGGAACAAATCCTGACCTCCTTTGTTGGCGAAACTTCTTAATGTCTTTCTCATCATGATTAGCCATCAACGCCTTGTCCACTAAATCTTGAAACTCCATTGTAAAAAACATCTTCACATCCTTTCTAATTTCAAGATTAAGAGCTCTTAAGAAGTGATCTATCTTCTTATTATTATCTTTAGCAATATAAGGGACATATTTACTACCTTCATCAAATTTTTGAACATAATCGCAAACTGAAATCCCTCCTTGTTTCAGCTCCAAAAACTCTTTTACTTTGAGTGATATAGCATCTTTGGTGAAATATTTCTCATAGAAGATCTTCTTGAATTTGTCTTATGTTAACTCATCTATATTCACTCCAAGCTTAATTCTTTTTTACCAGGTTATAGCCCTTTTTTAGCAGGAAATTTTACAAAGTACCATTTCGGTATTGCTAATCCTCATGTAATCAAAGATGGCATCCAAAGATTTCACCCATGTTACGGCAACCAATGGGTCCAAACCACCATTAAAGTCAAGAGGATCCATTTTCCTAAACTTCTTATAAACAAATTGTGAAGCATCCATCTGAGGTGGAGGTGGAGGAGGCTGTTGACAATGTTGGTTATTCTTTTGCATATCCAACAATTATTGTATCTGTTCCCCATGCATCCTAGTCTATTGCTGTATTAGATTTGTCAAATTATCTACTAAACCATGATCATTCTCTTGATTATTATCTCTTGTCTTCCTTTTCATGCCATATCTTTCTGGATAATACCTATTCTTATTCCTTTAACTAGCCAATAATAAACACAATCATAAGTGAAACAACAAATCATAAAGACACGAAATACTAGCAATTGACCAAGTTTCCTTACTACGATACATTCATATGCCTTCTTTTCGTCTTCAGAAATGATTAAACCTTCGCTCTGATACCAAATATTATGATACCTCTCAAGCTACTATTAAGCTCGTGGAAAGTCTATTTAGTTAAGATAAAGAGTATTAACCTTTCATTTGCATTATATATATTATGGTTTACTTAAAATATTTATTTCATTATTTTGAAACTATGGTTTCATTCTTTTTTTATTTACAACATATACAATATTCAAAACTAGGATGTGGAGTATAATATTACATACAGAGTTAGTAATATATGTCTGTTTACAATACCATAATGGGGCTGCTAAGTTTGACAAAATAGAGTTCTAAACTAAGCATTAAAAGCGGATCCAAACCATGACATGTGAACAAATCTCTGACTGACAACATTGGATATCTGGTCAACTCCTAACCCTATACATTCTCACCAGCATTATAATAACTATAATAAGCTAAAGGCTCAATAAGCGAAAACTAATACATGAACATGAATGTTAAATGAGAATACAATTAAACATATTCCTTTATCAGTTTTCTTTTAACAATTATCTCTTCTTTTTAGGTACACTGGTAGAAACTATGGAATACATGATATTTATTACACAATGGTTTTTTAAAAAACCATCGTATAAAGTGGAGAAAAAACGCGGTGGGCCATGAAAAATACGAAAACCGTGGTGAAAATTGGTGTTTTAACGACGAGTTTTAAAAGGGGCTTACATGATGGTTTTTACTAAAAACTATCGTGTAAGCTACAACCTTACATGATGGTTTTTATTAAAAACCATCGTGTAATATATGGGTTTTTTCAGCAGTTTACACGATGGTTTTTATGAAAAACCATCACGTAAGCCTAGTTTAAATTTTAAATTACAAATTTCTCGGTCAACTTGAAATTGGAACAAGTTAGAGTAGGAATTTTGAAATTTGAAATGTAAACTAGGCTTACACGATGGTTTTTATTAAAAATCATCGTGTAACCTAGTTTAAAATTGAAACTTCAAATTTTCCACTTAATTTGAAATTGAAACAACAAGTTAGAGCAGGAAATTTGAAATTTAAAATTTAAACTAGCCTTACACAAAGTTTTTTGTTAAAAACTGATGTGTAAGATCATATGTTATATGATGGTTTTTAATAAAAACTGTCATATAATATATGGGTTTTTCATAGCTTACACGACGATTTTTTAATAAAAAACCATCGTGTAAGCCTAGTTTAAATTTTAAATTACAAATCTCTCATTCAACTTCAAATTGGAACCACAAGTTGGAGCAAGAATTTTTGAAATTTGAAATTTGAAATTTAAACTAGGCTTACATGATGGTTTTTCATGAAAGCCTAGTTTAAAGTTCAAACTTCAAATTTTTCGCTCAACTTGAAATTTAAACAACAAGTTAGAGCAGAAAATTTGAACTACCTTTACACGATGGTTTTTGTTAAAAATTGTTGTGTAAGATCATAGGTTACATGATGATTTCTAACCAAAACTATCATGTAATCCATATTTAAATTTTAAACGAGACTTTCTTGCTCAATTTTTTGTTTCAAATTTCAAATGGGAGCTTATTTCCCTTTATTAATTTCTCTATCTCCTTCAGTTCTACAAACCGAAATCTAGATACTATACATAAACTCATATCTCTCTAACTCTTTCTCCTTTTTCTCTCTCCAAAGCACCTTATCATCCCTGAAAGAAAAAGTGAAAAACTTATTTTTTCTCTCAGTTTCTCACACTTTCTTCACTTTACATTACTTCTTTTTTCCCCCCCTTTTTGCATAAAAGAACATCGGCGTCACTCTCAGCGATTACGACCATAAAGAGTTTGAGGAGACTCCATAACTCTATCCCTCACACTTACACTTGCTTGAACTAGCCTCTCAACCCCTAAGGTCTCCTTCGCTGCCTTGAACCGAGAACCTCCCCTTAATGGGAAGAGTGCTAATCTTTTTTAGATATATTCATTTTTTTTTGTATTTTGCGATCTATGTCTTTTTTTTAGCAATGAATTGTGTGATTTGCAAATAAAGATTAAGAAATAAGGAATCGGAGAATTTGGGCTTGTTGGACCTGCTTAGACACAAAGTTATATCTTAGCTATATTATTTTTCTTTTTGTTTTTGACCAAAGCTTACATGACCATTTTCATAAAAAACCATAGTATAAGCTATTTGCCACGCTAACTTTACACGAAGTTTTTCAGTAAAAATTATTGTGTAAGCTTCATTTTACATGATGGTTTTTTTGAAAACCGTTGTGTAAGATTCATATATAATGCCTTCAGTCCTTATGAAACCTACATTCCACAACGGCAAAAAAACTGTCATATAAGCTATCTTTTGTACCACGACAGAGGCTTAGACGATGGCTTTTTAACTATTGTGAAAGTTTTCCACGACGGTTTTAAACCATCGTGGAAGGCCGTGTTTGTAGTAATGGTACTCTTATAGTGTGATACTTAACTGGTAATGATAATGATGGGCCGTAGTTTTCGAAACCTGTTCATTATAATTTGGCCAAAGTAATTGTAAAAATATGGCGTGGTTTCCATCTTGGTCTTTAGATGTTAGGTATTTGCCATATTTAGTCTCATTCTTTGTGGTTTTTCTTATCTTAGTTTTCAACCTCAAAGTATTCACCACCCTTTGTTGGATCCATCAGTCCCCACACACGTCTCGTGCCTACTGACTACCAATTAAGCACCATATCCCCATTTTAATTAAAAACCTCATTCCTTTTTTTAGATCATATCACATGTTCTAATGTAAATATCATTAATCATGAATGCTTTTCAACAATCTATATAATTCCTAAAAAATACCATTCCAATAAATGCACCTTAAAACATAACATGACATAGTTCTTGTGATATAGTAAATAGTAGTTTCTACTTACTCGAGTACAATTTATGTTGAGTGAAAAGATCAATCCTATTAGAAGATATGATAAGCTACAGGCCTAGCATTATAAAATCATATACGATTTAATTTCTTATAAACCAAACTCGTTGACGTAGGTTATAAGCTCATATTACAAGGGTTCTATATTAAATCAAACAAAAAATGAGCTGAGTATAACAATGTCAAAATCCACATTTATGGCCAAGGAACATGCTATACCACTAGAAATATATTAAACATAGAGATTAGGTGTTCAATCATCTTAACCAACTGCATATCCACATATTTTTGCTGCATATTACCTAACATCAAACTAACAATTATACCACTTTTTGGCCAAATTAGAATTTTAATGAATCTCTAACATTTCCAAACTTTAAATGTCATTAAGGAAAACAAATGTTCTTAGAAAAACAACTTAATACACAAGAATCAAGCATTGTGTAAACTTGGTTTTCCACTTAACCTAGATTTATGTTTTCTTTTCATAAATTTAGAAATAACATTCTAACTAATTTCAAGCCATTTATAAACATTCAAAGTCATTTAATAAATGCTTAAAATCATTAAAAATAAACAAAATCAAATTCCACAAAAAATTTTTGATTTGCAATTAATACTCAACCATCTTAGTTTTTCTTCAAACATGTCTGAATTTCGTGCTTTGGAAATAGGTAACTAACTACAAACTTGCATAAAAACACCATTTAATCATCATACAAAATATATAAAAATGAAATACCTTATACAGGGTTAGATTTAAGGTTCTTAGAAAGCTCAAAATCCTCTAATTCCAAGCTTAAAGGGTGAAAACAAAGGTTGTTTTGTGAAAATAGAACTTCTATGGTCTTGTTTTAATTTTTATGACCTTGAGAAGTTGAAAAATGGTGAAGATAAAGGGGGGAGGGTGCTGGACATTTTTTTAGGGCTGATAGAGGAAGAAAGAGGCAAAAATGAACATTCTAGTTTATTTAACTTAGTTAAAATCAAGTAAGTGAAGGGAAGATCTTGCTTGGGATGTTTTTCTATCTTTTTCTTAGATTTGACATGTGGAAAGGGTGCTGAGTTAGAAAAAAATTCAGCTTATAGTTAGTTAATTAAATCAAGAATAAATAAATGCAACTTAATTTTCTATAACTTAATCAATAAACTAATCAAATTGCACCATTTTGTATACTTTAAATTCTAATCAAATCTAACTATTTCAGATATATAAATAAGCAAAACATTTAGTTTAGAATATATTTAAAATGGAAAAAAATTTTCCAATCAATTCGTAATCGTTTAGCACAAAAATCGTCCTTAACTAAGAAATTGTGCTTTTTATTGCAATAGAACTTTATAAAAACATGTTATATCATATATTAATAATTTCATATTTATTGACTATAAGCACGTTTATGCATGATTCAATCTTAAAAATGATGAGTACTCATGCTCGTAAGATATGCCTTCCATATGCTCGTAATTAAATAATGCATGTTCGCTAAATGTATAGATATATAAGATGTTTATCACAGGCATTACAACTGGTGCCTTTCTTTAGTGTTTGAAAGATCATTTTTCTCTTTAGTGTATCAAAATTTACCCCTTAACCTTGGCCCCGACCCCGACCTCGACCCTGGCGTATCACATTATTTCTCTATTTTTCAAAGCTAACCAAAACATAGGCACTCTCACGATCATAAACTAATGAACAAAATTCAAAAACCAATCCCACTCGATCTGCTCGCTTAAGGGTCTTCAGTCAAGCCTTCATCACCATATAATCGAAATTACAATAGGTATTGCCCTTGAAAACATCACATGGGTTTAGCCCTACCTACCCCAGGCCAACATTGATGCTTGGAAAGATGAGCATTTTGATCCTCTCTTGCATCGGGATCATGACCAAACTTTCACCGGCTTGTGCCACCCAATGTGTGACACATCACAACCAGTAACCACATCACTTCGACCAACCAAAAGAGGCCACAAAAGTTGCACCCTATATATTAGCAAGCTTGCCATGAAAGAGCCCTAAGAAATTACATATTGAATAAGTAACTGTACTTTCCTAAAAAAATAATAATTACATAGTTATGACTCACTTGATATAAGTGTGACACGTTTAACATGCTTATTAACCAAGTTTTTTTCTTTTTTTTAGATGGAGGAAAATATTTTTTTTAAAGAAAAACAAGCAAAATTCAGGTACAAAGTTTAGAATTCCTATTATAATTATTCATATGAATCTTTTATATCATGTATAATTAGGTACATGTGTGGTTAATTATGTTAGTTTGTGTCAAAGGTTAAGGAAGTCTACTTGAATATAACCTATTACACTAATGGTGTCAATATATTATTGAACAAACTAACCAATAACATGTAATGACCTGCCTTTTGGGGCCATCACTTAGCTTTCTTAAACTTATTTTCCTACACTTATTCTTACTTACTAGTAAAAAAAATACTGGATAATTTTTTTTCTTAAATCATTCTTGAAACTATTGCAATAAAAATTGAGACATAGTTCAAAACTTGATTTTTAAGGTCATTTAAAGCGTTTCTTAAACCTTTCGAGTAAACATTTACTTTCGTAAAACTTTTTAAATCATTTTTCTCTTTAAATAGCAGAAAACTTTCTCTAAACACAATTGAAAACTTCTATAGTGGTATCCATACCCAACCATCGCATTTGTCACTATAACATCGAGCTCACCAACCAATTACACTAGTCTCTTGTAGGATTACCTATAACATGAAGAAACTTGTAGTGAGCTTATGCTCAGTATATTCAAACATAATCTCATAAAACATTAAAAACATTCATCGTAAAACATTGCTTTTAAACTTTTCTTATAAAACTTTCGTAAAATATTTTTCATAAACATTTTTCTTAAAACATTTTCTTTATGTTGAGAGCTTGAGTGTTCATTCCAACATAATCAATTATGAGACCATAACCATAATACTTCCATTGTGGAAGACTTAAGACCGTCGGACAATAAGGTATAATTTTTTGATAACTTGTATACCTCACATCGAAGAGGCTGGTATAACACTTTAATTATCATAATTGATTTACCTTCTTGTAAACTTTAGTGAGCGTATACAATACTAAACATACCTTGTCCTATAACCTAGCATTGGAACATTCAACATAGCAAATGCAAATAAACTACAAATCATAACTCGAACTTTTAAAATATTATGCATAGCAAATGCAATGCATTTCTTAAATTTATAAAGCATTTGGAATTCATTTTCTTCATGCTATAAGTGAAGTTTGAAACTTGTCTAGATAGCTTTAGCATTCACATTTCCTTCCTTTTTTCCTTTTCTTAGTCGGCATTTGTGTCTCGTTCAAACGACACTCGACTATTAACTGACCTTTCTTATTATCATTCTACTCGATTGATAATGGAACTTAAACATTAAATGTCTATTCTTTTTACTTAGCTTCACTACTTATCAGTTCGGTTCTCCATTACATAACTTGAATGTTCCTTGATCAAATTCCATGTCTTACTAGATGGTTTTTATTACTTAACATGATATGAAACATTTTTTGTCTAAGGGCGTTTTGCTAGTTTGGAGTGCTTAGGCTCTGTTTTAGCCATTCTATAAAAAAGATGATTTTACCTTTAATGGGTTTTTCATAAGTCTCATAACTTTACTAAATTTCTTGTCTCACATTACCATCCTGACACTTATGGGTTGCGAAAAAATTCTCGTTAAAGGGCATGTTCCAAAATTGGACGTTTCGGGATCTATTTTGGCCTTTTACAAAAAAATAACCGTTTTGCACTTAATGGGTCTAAGAAAACTTTTGGAACTTGTTTTAAAACAAAACTTATGTTTCTTTGCTTCCCGTATGTTGGTTGTAAAAAACAAAACAACAGTTTTCTTTTTGTGAAAAATCTCTTTTATGAAAACTTTATGGTTTTGACCCATAATTCAAAAATTCAAACGATTTCGTCCTTAACATGTTTTTTTTAGAAAATTCACAATTCCCTTTTGGGCTTTCAAACATAAATTTACTTCAGCTTATGCCTGCATAGGCAACCATTTTTACATAACGAAAATTCTACTCCTCATGGTTTCATAGGTTTGGCTTGAAACATAAAATCTTGACATTTTTAGCCCCGAGGACAAAAAATAATTATCTTATATCGAAATGTCTAGTTTTTTTACAAGTTTTAAAACTTATAAAAGATCATTGGTCTAATTTAAATTTTATGCTTAAAATCACATAAAAAATTCATAACTTAAAATCAATATGAAATTTTTATAAACTGTTTGTGAATCTTAACCATTTTGTTAAGGACTACAACTTTCATGTTTTAACTTTTCTCAAAATCATTTATCTTAATGATGTTCTTGAAAAGTCAGAACAACATTTTTTAGCTTGCTCTGATTGGAATTCGAGCTGATTTTGTTACAAAAGTTGTCCAGTTCAAAATTTTCAATAAAATATATGTTGAACTCAAAAGATAATTCAGCTTTTAAGTGCCTTAAACAGTTAAAAGTCTTTCAAAAATGTCCTTTTAACTTGATTTTCTAAGGTTTAATCTCATTTAAACATTTCCAATCATTTAGCCAACCACTTAATACTTAACATAACCATGTCATAATATTTCCTTTAGACGCCATGCTCAAAATCCTCTTATCAAGCACTTAAGAGTACCTAAAAACACAATTTTTGTATTTATGATAAAGTTTATCATGATAAAGTTTATCATAACTTTTCTTTTGCTTTAAAACCCTAATTTTCATCTCTCCATCATCAACATCATCACAACATTCTACATAATCATGTCATAAAGTTCACTTAATATGTCATAGTCCATATGTTATACAAACATAAGCAAAACTCATGAAGAAAATACAAATCAAGGGTTTTTCATGTCTTTTGATCCTCCATTAGTGTGCTTGAACCTAGTTAACTTCCTTAGACATGATTCATGATAAAATCCTCATTAAAACCTATCCAAAAACTCATGAAAGCCACTTAAACCCATAAGAAAAAAATTTAGATTTTTATGTCCAAAATTGCATAATCTTCCTCTAGATTTCCTGACTTGAAACCTTGTTTGTTTTGGAGGTAAAAATTCAAATTTTTTCTTATGGATTTAAGTGGCTTTCATAATCATCCTGAAAACCAAAATTGCATAATCTTCCTCTAGATTTTTTGAACTTGAAACCTTGTTTGTTTTGGAGGCTTAAATCATTAAAAATTTTGAGAAAATGTTAGATAGAATGGGCGGTTTTGGGAGGAGAGAATGGGTAGGCTTTTTTTCCTCCCTCATGTTCCATGCAAAAAATGATAGAGACAACTAAGCCTTATCACCTTAATGTTAGAAAATGAGTATGCAGTAGAATTTTAAAATTTTAAATTAGAATGTTTTCTAAAACACAAATTTGACATGCTAAATACATAAATTAATGATAGATCTTACTAACCACTTTTGTGAACCGAAAAGCAGTAGCAATCAATGAAGAGAAGAACGTCCCAAAATAGCCTCAACCAACTGGTTTCTTTGTTATTCTCTATCTATGATTGGAGTATGGGTGGTCACACATCGTATAATTTTTCTTCCAATGACTCTCCTTCCAACCACTTGAGAATAGCAAGAGCTAAGATTCTTGGTGTTGAACAACAGCTCTTAGGGAGTTTCAAAGTTTCTCAAACTACAATACTCACTTTATACTTCTCAAATGATCTGAATAACTAAGAAAACTCACCCCTATTTATAGAACTTGGGTTAAACCTTATCATATTAGGCCTCAAAATTCGAATCTAGATCAATTTCTTCTGAAAAACGCGTATACAAATTATCGCATGATCAGCAATCTAGATCGGCCTGCTGAACTTACTCCATCAGCAAGTCAAAGTTTCCCATCCGCCTGTCGAACTTATGATAATCTTGATTCTTGAGAATATCTTATTTTCCACTTGAAAATCTTAGATAGAGCCTCAGTTTTAATTCAAATAACTTAATAGAAAAGTTATCTGATTAAAATAGTTATATATAGATAATCCCACTAAAAATAAAATATTATCCAAATAATTCAACATGTTTATCTTGAATTAATTTACAAAACTAATTCAACTAATAAACTAACATGAATTATTAAATCCAATCTTGTCGAATTTCAACCAATCTAATAATTTAATATAAGTCACCAAAATGTAGAAAAAACATGCCGTACCGTTACATGATTTATAATGAGCTAACAAAGGGGACCTGATAAACATATAGTTTAATCTCCTATAATTATAAAATACAATATCCCAGATACATATTTTATAAGTATCGACTCTAATGCTACTCCTCTAAAAGCTTAGAGCTACACTTTCGAACTATATAAATTACAAAGCTTCAATAAGCTAATCCTCTATGACATATCATAATGTGTTACATCTCCATAAGATATTAGCTTAAGAATAACTTCCATTTTACCTTCCTGAATATTTTTTCTCTTACGTTCGATTATCACATCATTAAAATACTTACTATCCATAGATAGTATACCATTCGGTTACACCTATGCACCAAAATGGTTGAGTATTCTAGTCATCTAATTACAAGATAATGCATATAAGAGAATATTATTAACTCTACAAAAAGAGTTATGGATTCCATATCTATGAATGATGAGTCTATGAGAATCAAAAGTCATGGTACCATCATTAAGTTAGGATATCACACTTTGGTGTATCAAAAGATATAATAAGTCAAGAATACAGACCCATTAATCATTTCAGGATTAAGACACAATACATATAATTGTCTAAAGTGAATTGATTTGCACAAACAAAATTATTAACCAAATCAATTCAACTTTTATGTCCCGATCCAATACATCATCACCTATGACAATACACCAACATTTCTAC
>CAMOHE010045398.1:1280-17242 GCA_946598075.1 Artocarpus hirsutus | reverse complement strand
ATTTTATAATATAATATATATATATATATAAACAAACGTTAAAGGTTTTACGTTTTATATATATATTATATATATATAATGAATCTTGAAAAGGATTCGTTAAAAAAAAAAAAAAGCCACACGTTGCCTTTACTTTTTTCTTTACTTATATATATATATATATATATGTATGTGTCGAATCATTAGTGATTCAGCAAAGCAAAGAAAGAAAAGAAAAAAAAAAGGAAAGAAAGAAAAAGAAAAAGGAAAGGGAAAGTTAAAAAGTTATAACCCAATAAAATATATCCTTTCCCCATATGTGTGATATGGTGAGTATTTTTTTATATTAAAAAGTCAATTGAAAAATAACTAATTACTCAGTTATAAATAGGGAGAGATAACAGTTATCTAATTCACATAATTTTTGCAAAATACTCAAAGAGAAAAACTGAGAGTTCTTCTCTAAAAAAAAAAAAGGTCTGCTATCTTATGTGTTGAGTACATAGCAGATTCTAAAAAGTGTGAGAAAAATTCATTCTTGCAGTTTGACGCCCACTCGTCTTTCCATTGGTGTGGAGGCTTGGATTGGAAGATCGTGGTGTCAAAGAGGAAAGCTAGGATATCCTGATAGTCTTCAAAGGTTTGTAAAATTCCTAAAGCTTTCTGTTATTAATTAAAATTATATATCTATCCCGATGAACAAAGTTTTTGAAAAATTTTTGTTTGTCAACGATCTGCCCCTTCCGCTGCTTTTCCTATTTTAATTCCAACAATCTGGTGATTTCCAGAATGCGATCCTGTTTGGAGACCACATTTTTTATCTTTAGTTTTCAACCGTGGCTTCTTGCATTTAGTGTCGACAAGGAGGTACATATGATCAGCTAAGGCCAACATTAGTGAATTCATTGTCGGGTGTGAGAGTGGAAAAAATAGCTGCAGGACTGTGGCATACTCTCTATGTTTCTGTCGATGGCCGCGTATATGCTTTTGGTGGTAATCGGTTTGGACAATTGGGAACTGGAATCGACCAAGCAGAGGTACATCTATTTAATGTGCCTTTTTTTTAATGTTGTATTCACCAAGAAATATTACGATGCCAATTTTAGAATTGATGGTGCGGTGCCTATCTCGGTGCCATATTTATTTATTTATTAGGTTTTTTTCAGTCGTTAGTGTTTTTTACTTTTACTCCTTGCTGGAGAAGTCTAGAAGCTAACCATTAATTCTTTTTGGTTATTCATTTATTTATTGGGTTAATGTAACACCCCGAAGTTAATTAAATGATAATAGAGTGTAAAATGGTGAATCAGTGTGCCCTAATAAGTGTTTTGAATTCAAATTTACCATTTTGTGAAAATTAAGAAACTTTATGTTATTTTACTCTTTTAATAATTTTAAATTATATTAAATTGTTTTTATTTATTAATTGGGATTTTAACAAGGTAATTTGATTTAAAAATAGTGTACTGTTGCATACAGTCATATGCAACCACTTCTCTCTTTCCCTCTATTTAATTCACCACACACTCTCTCTCTTAGTCTCACTCTCCCTCACACTCATCTCTCTCTCGTCTCTCGTTCGTCTCTCCCTCTCTCTCTCGGTTCTCTCTTTCTCTCTCATTCTCTCTCAAAATTTTTGAATCAAAATTTGATTTCAAGCTTCGGGATTGTGGATTAAAGTCTCAAGAATGCAATTGAGCAATCACAAACTCGAATCAAAGCTTAATTCAAGGTTAGTTTTCAAAATTTCTAAACTTTTTCAATTTTTTAATTTTTCTTACATTTTGAAATCTAAGATTTTCTAAGCTTAGAGAACCTTCAATCTAGGTTAAACAAACTTAGATTAGCTAGAATACAAACTTTGTTTCATCAAAAACGGATTTGAATCAAGATTTTTTATTTTTCTCCAATTTTTCTTATTTTTGGGTTTTTCTAAAAATCTTGTTTAAAACTTGTTTTAATCTATTAAAAAAGTAAGTTACTATACTTTTCTATTGTTCATGATCATTATCCATGCCTGAAAATTGAGAAAAACAAGTTAGATTTAAAAATTTGGGCTCGAGGAAGCCGAGACCCGTGCGTGGAAATTTTTAAAATTTTCTAGATCGGTAGGCCGAATTTTGAGTTCGGCAGGCCGGATTCATGTGTTCGGCAGTTCGGATTCATCCGACCGGCAAGCGGAACCTGAAAATGTTTGGAAAACCAGACTTGGATTTCCAGCACAATTCGTCCGGCAAAACCAGGGCTATCGGCAGGCCGACTGGGCATGGTGTAATTTTTGTAATTTTCACCCATTTTCATTGTTTTGAACCCCGATTGAAATTTTAACTTTATAAAATGATTTTATAAACCTAAGTGGCACACTAGGACACCATGAGACGATTTGATAATCTAGGATATCTCAGATTAGATACTAATAGATCTAGTTTTCATTTAAGGTTGTGCGTGGATCCGCGGAGCTAACGTATAGCGGACCGGGATTACGGTGTGGGACATCGGCACGAGTATTGAGATAGGACTTCTACCCCTTCTTTGGTAACCAATTTTAAATGTTTTGTTCTCAAAGTGATTTTTAATAAAATGTTTTTCAATGATTGGTTGAAAAAGGATTTTCTGTAACTGTTTTCATAACCAGTAGATTGAGTTGTTTTCGTAATAAACCTCATAATAAATGTTAATGATTATATTTGGTAAATAGAAATTTTAATTATAAAAAGATATACGGGCATGATACTGTATCAAAGATCAGGTCGTGTAGTGAACGACCATGGGGGCAGGTCCCGAAACCTAGCTGGGCCACTTCGGTGGTGAATATCATGGTTTGCCTGAATTAATAAAAACGTATTCTTAATGAACTATTTCCAATTTACTTTTGGTAAATGGAAGTACTTATTTAATTTTATTTTATTTATTAAGAAGTGTTCTATTAAGCTATTTATCTATTTGTTTTAAAGATATAGTCCTATTGAGCCTTTCGCTCACATTTTACTTGTATTAAAATTTTACCCCTTAGGTGGATACCAGCTTAGGATGGGAAAAGAGTCCGCTGACCGGACTTACGATCAGTAGGAGAATTGGGTAGGTCGAATTATAGCAATTCAAGGAATGTAAACTCTTAACCTTTTTCTTTTACTTTTGGACTGTAGTTGTGTTGTAATATTGTCAGTACTACATGTGTGTGCACAAGATGTAGGCCAATGGGACCCATTCTCGCCTCATCTTATATGTTTATTATTTTTATTATTTCTCATTGTTTATTTTATTATTTCATTTGTTCAAATAATTATAACTGTTTGCTTAAGTAAACGATTTTAAAATTATCACATTTTTTATTTATAAATATAATTCCTAAAACACAAATTTTAACTAAATCTTTATTTAATTAACTTAAATAATTTACCACGTCACCTCTCGTACCTTAGGGGCATGACAGAATGGTATCAAAGCTCAAGGTTATGAACCTTGGGAATTGTGCACACATAGGTACGACAATGAAATACCACTAACAATCTAAATTTTGTTTTCACAAGTAAGAGAATGGCACCTAGAAGTTGTTCGATAGTTGACGTCGAGTTTGGAAATGATGAGGGCATGATGAGGGCTATGTTTGCTACATTTCGGCATATGGCAGCAAGGGCAAGACCTGACGATTCCGAGGCTAGTCATCGGCATTCGTACTTTAAAGAGTTTCGACGTGCATCTGTACCAACTTTTGACGAAACTGGGGACCCGCAGGTGGCAGAATATTGGTTAGATTTGATCGTGAAGCATCTGGATAATCTCGGTGTGCCAGCGGAGTATCGTGTGGAATTTACGGCATATAAGTTTAAAGGTGGTGCTAACACTTGGTGGAAGCAAGCGAAACGCCTGGAGAACAATGGTAACATTAGTTGGGATAGGTTTGAGGAACTGTTCTACAATTGCGATTTTTTGCAGGGATACAGGGATCAAAAGGCAGTAGAATTCTATAGGTTGCAGCAGGGAGATATGTTAGTTCGGGAATATGAAGCGAAGTTCAATGAATTGGCTAGGTTTGCTCCCTCAACAGTGGCATCGGAGCGTGAAAAGTGTATAAAATTTCAGGAAGGACTCAAGGCTCCTATTCGATGGTAGGTAGTTGCCCTACGACTCATGAACTTTGGAGAGCTTGTGTCATTAGCGATATCAGTGGAGAATGATTACACGCAATACTATGAGAATCGAGCTAAGACATCAGGAGGACCACAAAAGAGTGGCAGGAGAAGCGTCAGCAGTCGACCAACTCCAGGAAAGGACAAGCAGGGTGGCATGAACAGCGGCAGTAGCAGTTCATCCAGCAGCGGGCGCAGCAACCCCTACAGTTTCCATTGCCATTTCTGTCAACAACCAGGACATATCAAGAGGAATTACCCGATCAAGAGTGCTCGCCTAGGATTTCAGACCGGAGAAGGAGCTAGTCGTCAACCCCAGCTTCAGACCCTACCTCAGCTACAGCAGTATCCTCAGCTTCGTTCTCTCCTCAGCAAATGTCATATCCAGCGCAAGGACATCAACAGCAGAATCTTCAGCGTAATGTCCCTTAGTATCAAACATCGAGTATAGCTAGCGTGCAGTCGCCATCATCACAGCAGTATCGGCAAACTAACCTAGGATCCAGTAGTGCTAGTAGAGGAAAAGGGAAAGCTCTAGTACAAGTTCACATGATGACATCAGGGAGTTCAGATGCCCAGACAAGTAACGTAGTTGTCGATGGTACGATTATGGTTTCTCAGTCTTTAGCACACATGTTATTTGATACTGGTGCCACTCATTCTCTCATTTCAAGCTCTTTTGTACATGCCTTAAGATTAGAGATAGAAGAGTTTGACGAACCCTTAGTTATAGCTTCACCCTTGGAGCAGGTGTGTGTGAATAGTATTTGTAAAGCTTATAAAATAAAGATTGGGGATGGGATTTTGAAAAGTGATTTTATTGTAATTCCCATGAGAACCTATGATGTAATCCTAGGGATGGACTGGTTGTCCAAATACAGTGCAGTGGTAGACTGCCAACTTAGGAAAGTAACCCGTGTCTGATAGGGGGACGGTAATCACCTACCAGGGTGGTGGTGATCGGTTAATGAGTGAGCGTCGTGTTAGGGCATGTCTCGGAGGGCGGAAGAACATAGTTTGTTATGCTATCTTCATAGATTTGGAAGGAAAGCCCAGTGCCTCGAGAGGACGTGTAGTGATTCCAGTGATAGATGAGTTTGAGGATGTCTTCCCCGACGAGCTACCAAGATTACCACCGCATCGGGAGATCAAGTTTGGTATTGAATTATTTCCAAGAATAGCATCGATTTCTGTAGCACCTTATCGGATGGCGCCGACAGAAATGAAAGAACTTAGGAAGCAGCTTTTGGAACTTGCTGATAAGGGATACATTCGAAATAGCACATCATCGTGGGGAGCACTAATTTTGTTTGCAAAGAAACATGATGGAACTCTCAGGTTGTGTATAGATTATCGACAGCTCAATTGGGTCACAGTGAAGAATAAGTATCCTCTGCCTAGGATCGACGAGTTATTTGATCAGTTGCGTTTGCGGTACTTCTCAAAGATAGACTTAAGGTCAGGATATCATCAACTCAGGATTAAAGAAGAAGACATTCTTAAGACAGCTTTTAGGACTCGATATGGATACTTCGAATTTCTGGTGATGCCGTTTGGATTGACGAATACTCCAGCAGCTTTCATGGATTTGATGAATAGGATATTCAGGCCCTACTTGGATCAGTTTGTGATTGTGTTCATCAACGACATTTTGGTTTATTCTAAGACTTGGGAAAAGCATGAGCAGCATCTTAAGATCGTGCTTTAGACTCTACGAGAACATCAGTTGTATGCCAAGAAGGAAAAATGTGAATTTTGGTTGACAGAGGTCAAATTTCTAGGTCATGTCATCTCCGAGCATGGTATTTCGGTGGATCCGTCTAAGATAAAAGCCATGGTGGATTGGGAACGACCTAGGAATGTGGCAAAGATCCACAGCTTCTTGGGACTTGTAGGATACTACAGGAAATTTGTAAAGGATTTTTCGAAGATAGCAGCACCGTTGATAAGATTGATTATGAAAAATGTCAGGTTCGAGTGGAATGAAGAATGTGAGCTCGCCTTTCAAGAATTGAAGAATTGGTTGACTTCAGCACCAGTGTTGATCATTCTCAGCAGTGACGAGCCGTACGAGGTTTATACGGAGGCCTCAGGATGTGGACTTTGAAGCATGTTGATGCAACATGGATGAGTGGTAGCATATAGATCGAGACAGTTACGACCTCATGAGCGGAATTACCCTACTCATGACTTGGAGCTCGTAGCGTGATTCATGCGTTGAAGATCTAGAGATGTTATTTGTTCGGGGCAACATTTCAGGTTTTCTCCGACCACAAGAGCTTGAAGTATTTGTTTACTTAGAGGGATTTGAACTTGAGGCAGCGAAGATGGATAGAATACATGGAGGATTACGATTTTACATTGCAATATCATCCCGAGAAAGCTAATGTCGTTGCGGATGCACTTAGTCAAAAATCTTCAGGGATACTTGCATGTTTGGCTCTTGAAGATTGGAGAAGGAATGCGACAGTAAGTGAGTTCGGGCTATAGTATCAAGAAGACTACGATCGCATTTCGGTGTACCACATCAAGACGACCTTAGCTCTTGTTCAGATGGCAAAGCAAAATCAATGGCAGGACCGGCATCTTCAGGGAATCTGGTCATGAATTTAGAATGGAGAGCAGTTCGAAGAATGGAGGATACACGTAGATGGATCGTTGTACTTCAGGGAGCATCTAGCGGTTCCAGCTATTGTAGAAGTAACGAAGGCCGTAATGGATGAAGCTCACAAGTCTCAGTTCACCATTTATCCAAGGAGCACAAAAATGTATCATGACTTGAAGAGGCACTATTGGTGGAGAGGTATGAAGAAGGACATTCGAGAATACGTGGCCAAGTGTACGACTTGTCTTCAGGTGAAATCTGAGTATCAGAAGCCAGTAGGTCAGCTTCAGCCACTTCTTATTATAGGGTGGAAATGGGAGCACGTGACGATGGGTTTTCTTACCGGATTGCCAAGGACGGAACAACGACATGATGCGATTTGGGTCGTGGTCGACAGATTGACAAAGTCATCTCCTTTCATTCCGTTTAGATCGACGTGTTTGAGGAGGATTCTTAGAGAGTTATATATGCAAAGCATAGTGCGGTTACATGGAGTTCCTTTGTCCATCACCTCAGATAGGGATACCAGGTTTAATGCCAAGTACTGTAGGAGCTTTCAGGAGGCCATGGGTACAGATTTGAACTTCAGCATGACGTTTCATCCTCAGATTGATGGGCAATCTGAAAAGGTTATTCAGATTCTCGAAGACATGTTACATGCTTGTATGTTAGACTTTGGCGAGAATTGGAAAAAGTATTTGCATCTGGTGGAGTTTGCATACAACAACAGCTATCAATCGAGTATTGGTATGGCACCGTTCGAAGCATTATATGGACGACCGTGTCGATCGTCGGTATGTTGGGCCGAACCAGAAGATAGAGTTATTCTTGGGCAAGATGAGATTCGTGATAGCAACGAGAAGATTGTCGTGATTCAGGATCGACTGAAAATAGCTCAGAGTCGACAGAAGAGTTAAGCAGATAGAAGACATTGACCTTTGGAATTCGAGGTTGGAGACTTTGTACTGCTGAAGGTATCACCCCGTAAAGGCATCTCGCGATTTGGAGTGAAACGAAAACTCACGCCGAGATATATTGGACTGTTTGAGATCATTCAACGTGTTGGTATGGTTGCTTATCGACTCAACCTTCCTCCAGAACTTTCACATGTTCACAACGTATTTCATGTGTCAATGTTTCGGAAGTGTCCACCCGAGCAGGATAAGATCGTTTAGTTTCGGGACTTATAGATTCAGGAAGACACGACATATGAAGAAGTGCAGATCTAGATTATCGATCGTGAACTGATTAATTTGCATCGTCATGAGATTCCATTAGTTAAGGTCGTGTGGAAGCATCACGGCGTTGATGAAGCCACTTGGGAATTAGAGTCGAGTATGCGGGAATTGTATCCGCATTTGTTTTATTTTTGAAATCAATTTGTAAATTTCAAGGATGAAATTTCTTTTAGGGGTGGAGAGTTGTAACACCTCAAAGTTAATTAAATGATATTAGAGTGTAAAATGGTGAATCAGTGTGCCATAATAAGTGTTTTAAACTCAAATTTACCATTTTGTGAAAATTAAGAAACTTTGTGTTATTTTACTCTTTTAATAATTTTAAATTATATTAAATTATTTTTATTTATTAATTGGGATTTTAACAAGGTAATTTGATTTAAAAACAATATACTGTTGCACACAGTCCTATGCAACCACTTCTCTCTTTCCCTCTATTTAATTCACCACACTCTCTCTCTCTTACTCTCACTCTCCCTCACGCTAATCTCTCTCTCCTCTCTCGTCCGTCTCTCCCTCTCTCTCTCGGTTCTCTCTTTCTCTCTCATTCTCTCTCAAAATTTTTGAATCAAAATTCAATTTCAAGCTTCAAGATTGTGGATTGAAGGCTCGAGAATGCGATTGAGCAACCACAAACTCGAATCAAAGCTTAATCCAAGGTTAGTTTTCAAATTTTCTAAACTTTTTCAATTTTTCAATTTTTCTTGCATTTTTAAATCTAAGCTTTTCTAAGCTTAGAGAACCTTCAATTTAGGTTAGACAAACTTAGATTAGCTAGAATACAAACTTTGTTTCATCAAAAACGGATTTGAATCAAGATTTTTCATTTTTTGCCAATTTTTCTAATTTTTGGGTTTTTCCAAAAATCTTGTTTAAAACTTGTTTTAATCCATTAAAAAAGTAAGTTACTATGTTTTTCTATTGTTCATGATCATTATCCATGCCTGAAAATTGAGAAAAATAGGTTAGATTTGAAGATTTGGGCTCGGAGAAGCCGAGACCCATGTGTGAAAATTTCTAGAATTTTTCAAATCGGCAGGCCGAAGTTTGAGTTCGACAGGCTGGATTCATCCGACCGACAAGCCAAACTTGGAAATGTTTGGCTGATCGGACTTGGATTTTTGACAGGCCAAACTATGCAGTTCGGCCAATAGAACCAGGACGATCGACAAGCCGATCGGGCATGGTGTAATTTTTGTGATTTTCACCCATTTTCACTATTTTGAACCCCGATTGAAATTTTAACTTTATAAAATGATTTTATAAACCTAAGTGGCACACTAGGACACCATAAGATGATTTGATAATCTAGGTTATCTCGGATTAGATACTAATAGATCTAGTTTTCATTTAAGGTTGTGCGTGGATCTGCAGAGCTAACATATAGCAGACCGAGATTACGGTGTAGGACACCGGCACAAGTATTGAGGTAGGACTTCTACCTCTTCTTTGGTAACCAATTTTAAATGTTTTGGCCTCAAAATGATTTTTAATAAAACGTTTTTCAATGATTGGTTGAAAAAGGATTTTCTGTAACTGTTTTCATAAACAGTAGATTGAGTTATTTTCGTAATAAACCTCATAATAAATGTTAATATTTATATTTGGTAAATAGAAATTTTAATTATAAAAAGATATACGGGCATGATGCTATATCAGAGATCGGGTCGTGTAGTGAACGACCTTGAGGGCAGGTTCCGAAACCCAACTGGGCTGCTTCGGTGGTAAATATCATTGTTTGCCTGAATTAATAAAAAGGCACTCTTGATGAACTGTTTTCAATATACTTTTGATAAACGAAAGTACTTATTTAATTTTATTTTATTTATTAAGAAGTGTTCTATTAAACTATTTATCTGTTTGTTTTGAAGATATAGTCCTATTGAGCCTTTCACTCATATTTTACTTGTTTTAAAATCTTACCCCTTAGGTGGACACCAGCTTAGGATGGGAGAAGAGTCCGCTGACCGGACTTACGATCAGTAGGAGAATTAGGTAGGTCGAATTATAGCAATTCAAGGCATGTAAACTCTTAACCTTTTTCTTTTACTTTTGGACTATAGTTGTGTTGTAATATTATCAGTACTACATGTGTGTGCACAAGATGTGGGCCAGTGAGACCCATTATCGCCTCACCTTATATTTTTATTATTTCTTATTGTTTATTTTATTATTTCATTTGTTCAAATAATTATAACTGTTTGCTTAAGTAAATGATTTTAAAATTATCACATTTTATATTTATAAATTTAATTCCTAAAACCTAACTTTTAACTAAATCCTTATTTAATTAACTTAAATAATTTACCACGTCACCTCCCGTACCTTGTGAGCGTGACAGTTAATCTCCTCCAGACTCTTCCTAGGCTTTTGGATTCTCGTTGCTTGGAAGGTAAGAATGCTCAAATGGTATCGTGCGGAGCTCGTCACAGTGCCATAGTAACAGGTAAGGACGAAACAAAGAGATTAATGAACCCAAGAGTCGCAAGCTACCTACAACCTTAGCCAATGGCTCAAGGTTTTCTGATAAAATTCCTTAATGTTCTGTCATTTGCAGAGGACGGCCAGTTATTTAGCTGGGGCTGGAACAAATATGGCCAAGTATGACCGCTTGAACCTCTTTCTTTCCATAAATTTGATAGAATTTAGGTTATCTTCAGTAACTTTGTACAATAAGAACTTATTGAGAACCTATTTTCCCTCCTGCTTGGATGCAGCTTGGTCTTGGCGATTCCATGGACCGGAGTACCCCTTCTCAAGTTTCCGTCATTGGTGTGCCAAAGAATGTCGCATGTGGTTGGTGTCATACGCTGCTGCTGGCGGAAACACCCAAATGAATCTGTAGATAGGAACGAAACAAGACAGTTTTGTAGGATAGAAACATTCTATAGATCAGTCATCGTTCTTAGTTCATACACACTCGGTCCTTGTTGCATATGTACATAACTAGTTTTTCTGCTCATGAATGCTAGTTTTTCCTTGCGTGAAAGGGGCCATTCAAACACTTCATTCTTTTAAAAGTCTTAATCACGCACACATTGCATGATCTGATTTGTACACAAGATAGAATCCTGTGCTTATATGGTAGAGTGTTGCATGAATGCGCTATCAGTTAACCACTTCATAGTGCCAGCTCAACAAATCAAATCTTGTGCAATCAAATCTTGCTCGGGATTCGATTTCTCTTGCGCTGCAGAAGATGCAGCAGAAGCCACAATATCTCCATTCTGTGGTAGCATTTGGTAGACTGAGCGTATGACACACAAGGATGGGTTAGAAAAATGTAGAAAGGCTTTTTACATTTAGTTGTGCAAACGATAATTACCTCAAAAGCAAAATGGGCCCACGTGTTGCTCGAACGGTTGTCCATCACACCATTCAAGGCAGTCAAATCTAGTCGTCTAATCAGTTGGGCGATCTCCAGAAAAAGTCCATGGTCATCACATAGTACCTGTAGTGGAAGCAGTATGGATTTAGGGATTGCAATGAAAGTTTTGAGGTTTTAAAATATTAGAGTTGGGGGACAAGGTAAAGACCTCAATGAGCATGTGTCCTGGATTTTCGAGGTCTTCCACAACTATGGGACATGCTTGTTGCCTGCTTCCAACTTCAAATGCCCAGCGTGTACCATTGTGCAAAATGTAACTAGTTCCAGATGATGTCCGATTCTTGCCACTGGCAGCCTGCAAAATTTCCCATTTAAGATGCAAAGTTATTGGACGACAATGAACTCTAACATTTAAATTTTACCAAAGGATGACTGTTCGATCCTGTGAGCAATTTCTACACAAAATTGTAACGAGTATAATAGTTTTTGAGCATATTGATGGCATTTTCTGAGGTCGATTTACATAGTTGTGACCATGATTCTACTCGAAATTAGATCTAAATGCTTCAAAACTGTGGACCAATCAGATGGACGTTTGGGAATTAATACTCAAGCAGAAGGCAGCCATTTTTTGTTGAGATTTATCGTTTTGGGACCTTAAATGCCAACTAGCATATGGAATTCAGTTTTTCTTGCAACATTAAAAACAATCCCTTTTTTAAAAAGAGAACAAGGTAGAAATAGTTATTTCTAAATTGTAACTTCGTGTACCTCCTGATGCCGGTGCCCCTTCAATTTCTTAGCTTGGCCAGCCAAACTTTCTAAATACAGCATGTACTTTATCGTCCGGCCTAAGAGGCCATCAATGCTACACTGAACATGCCATCAAGTATCAAAGTACTTGGTTAATTGAAGAGAAAGATACAAAGAAAAACCACAACAATTATTGAAGCAAAAAAGGCACCTTGGCACCATTTGGACAAGTTCCCGCAGTTCCGTCACCCTATCCTGGATTAGCTGTCTGTCCCTGGGTCTTGGCTTTTGTGTATTGCCATTCCTTGTTCTGTTTGTTTTCATGTTCGGCAACTTTTTTCCCTTGACAGACTGCACAGGACCATGAACTTTCACCTGCTGCTCTTCATTAGTCAATGTGCCATTCACACCATCAAGAGAAGTTGAACACTGTCAATCCTGGGAACAAATGCAGGTTTAGCAAGGCCGTCTTGAACAGGACAATTCTGCATCCCAGGACCTGCTTTGGATTGCACTTGTGGTTGAAAAAAAGTGGACTGTCTTGATGAGGTTACACATGACGGAAAGCTGTCCGACAGGCTAGATAATGCATCATCTAAGCTGCTAAACAAGTTGGTTACTATAGCATCTAACAGATTCTCTGCCTCGCCTCTTCCAGCAAGCCATGATGGCCCGATGATGCGCGCAAGATCTTTATTGCAGAATGCACTTAGTTTATTAGTAAGTGCATCCTCAATCAAGAAAGAGGATTCCAAAAAATGCTCATGTGTGTTTCTTTCCCAAAAAAATGGTCCAAGTGCTTTGTGTAGTTCACGGTCTTGAGGAAATCTGTAGTCACTGTTTGTGCTTTTGCAGTAGCCATCACTAATATAGTCATCTTCAAATAGTTGTTCTGCCATTTCCCCAGCAATGTGAGGAGTAACTGCATTCAGGAAGTTTTTGAAGAGTTCCATATTTTGACCACTTGATAAAGAATAGGCCAATAATTCTTCTTCCGGACAAGAAAATCCAAACATCTTAGTCTCAACCATGTCCACATTATTGGCATTTAGAGATAGACTTGGAATAGCTGATTCTTCAAGGAAATCAATCCCAATTTCACTTGTACTCTCGAAAATATCCAGTGCATCATTGCCAGCCACAACAAGCATATCTTGAACAGTTTGTGGTGGTACAGACTGTTTTGAAGTTGACAGCCTCATTTCCTTCAGGGGCTTGCTGTCGACGTCCTCCAGCTTCTCATATTTTAGTTGGCTAGTGATCAGACATGTAGGTTCGTTTAAGCTCTCCATGGAGCTAGATAGCGGTGATAATGATGACTGATCTTGAGGATTCCTCGTTGTCCTGAATGGCATAGGCTCCCCCATCATATTTTGATAGGCATCAAATCTATCTTTGATGTAACAAACAACAGCAAGATCTTCAACAACCTGAAACATCAATAGAAATTTAAAGAGGAGTGTAAGTGAAAATTCAAGCTCAACAAAGGGACCAGGTTAGAATGAACGAAACTGAAGTTCAATATGTGCATACACCACCATATTCCAAGATGACTATCAAAATCAATGGTACTAAGGCCACCTAAACATACTTGTCACCTTTTTAATTACTGCAATATGACAATGCAGACGTGGATGGCAAATAAACAAACTCTTACTGCAGTGGGCGCTTATATTATATGACACCGCCATCATGTCAAATGAATGAAGTTTATGAAAAACGTTCTGCCAACAATGAGACAAGCTGCAAAACCCCATCTGGAAGTACAGGTATTAACAAAATTGTCTGCATGTGAATAAATGAAAGTTTAGTCTCTATGTACATACGCACTAATATTACAACCATGCCTGAGATATAATTCATTTATAATAATCACTTACCTTGATACCCATAGAAACCTGAAGAAGCAACTCATCCGTCCACTGCCAATTAAAAGAATCATGTTTGTGAGATATTACTGTCAGCACATGAAGCAATTAAACCATTTGCACTGCTATTATGATTAGATTCTTACATAGGGAACTAAATTGCTGTCAAATTCTCTTGTAAACCAACAGTTGAAGAAAACCCACATGTGCTTCCCTGTGTATGCCACCTTGCCAACCAACCTAATAAATGTTTGGAAGTCAAGTGTCAACCATTTTTCAGGATCTAATAGATTTAAGGCTAGTTAACATATTATGTAGCAATATAGCTGTGATTAATCGTGACCAACCACAATTTTAGAACTGATAGAGGCATAAGAAGAGTAAGAGTATTTGAAAGGAAGTCGCCTCCAATATCCAAACCTTGAGGCTCCATCTCTAAGACCTCCATTCAAAAAGAGGGGAAAGATAAAAAGTAAGATCTTTCTCCCAGTTAATTGGTGGAGATTTCTTAATATAGATCTTTGAAATTGTTAGGAAAATGATGTGATAAAGTTTGGCAAAGAAAGCCCCTACCCCTCTCCCAAGGCATATTGAAGACATGACATGTTGGCCACCACAAGTTCAATTCCACATCCTTCAGATCCAGTATCATCTGTTTCACATTTTCGAAAGGATATGCCCTTTGATCTGTATACATGTTTGTCATCTGTTGCACTATGCAAATCTTCTGCTGGTTTTGCATTATCAGAGTATGCGTCCTCCCACGTCAGAATCCTAAAGAAGGGCAATAAAATGACACTAAGACATTAATACCAGCTTTAGGCATTCAAAAGGGTGCATAAGTCAATCAATAAAGTCCCTTGTCTGTTTAATTTACCATGGAACCGTAAGTAGTTTGAGCCGTTTTCAGTGCTTGGCTAACTAGGATTTTGAGAAGTAACAAGGGGAAAAAATTAGTATGCTATGCAATTTGACAGGAAAAAGATCCAAGAGATTACATCTACGAATGACAGCTGTGTCGTCTAAATGAAAGGAATTCCAGACTCTTTATCATGTAATGCAGTCTAACAACAACAAGTAACAATTGATATGAATGATGCAATCTAACTAATAGCATCAAATTATACAAATTAAAAGAACCATTCAAGTTGCCTGTCATAAAGAAAAAAAAAAACAAAATAAAAAAGAATCATTAAAGTTGTAGAACATCAACCCCCTTTTATTTTTCTCAAGATTAAGAAATTTGAATTGTGAACCAAGAAAAAACAAAAGTGATCTTTATCCGGAATAAGAAGAATTCAAATAATCACAAGTCAATACTTACAAAGGCGTCTGGTGCTGGTGTTGGAATTAAAATAGGAAACGCAGCGGAAGAAGTGGATCGTTGACAAACAAAAATTTTTCAAAAACTTTGTTCATCGGGATAGATATATAATTTTAATTAATAATAGAAAGCTTTAGGAATTTTACAAACCTTTTGAAGACTATCAGGGCATCCTAGCTTTCCTCTTTGACACCACGATCTTCCAATCCAAGCCTCCACACCAATGGAAAGACGAGTGGGCGTCAAATTGCAAGAATGAATTTTCCTCACTTTTCTAAATCTGCTATGTATTCAACACATGAGATAGCAGACCTTTTTGTTCAAAGAAGAACTCTCAATTTTTCTTTCTGAGTATTTTGCAAAAGTTATGTGAATAAAAAAAAAAACTCTAGAGATAACTGTTATCTCTCCCTATTTATAACCGAGCAACTAGTTATATTTCAATTGACTTTTCAATATGAAAATAATCACCATATCACACATATAGGGAAAGAATATATTTTATAGGATTGTAACTTTTTAACTTTTCCTTTCCTTTTTTTTTTCTTTTTCTTTCTTTCCTTCTTTTTTTTTTCTTTGCCGAATCATTGTGATTCGGCACATATATATATATATAAGTAAATCTTTACGTAAACTTTACTCTTTTTTTTTTTTTTAGAAACGAATCATTACTAATTCGTTACATATATATATTATATATATATATATAAAAAGTAAAAACGTAAAGTTTACGTAAA
>CAMOHE010045397.1:590-65961 GCA_946598075.1 Artocarpus hirsutus | reverse complement strand
AGAGATTGCAGGAGACATATTAATTTGCATATGGGAGAAGAGGTTTTTCAAGTATGGAAAATTGAGTAAGGAATGAGGATATTAACGTGCATATGTGATGGTATATATAGAGGAAGCAGGCCAACAACCATGAGTTTGGCGGCATCTAGGAAGGCAAAGCAGCATTGTATATAACCAGAGACTGAAAATAAAAACTTTACATTTATTTTAAGAGAATGAGTCGACATATTTTGAATGATACATGGAAACGTATTTTCAGGCATATTCTAGTCATAAATATTCCACAACTAATCATGTATCTTAGATATAAAGAAATCTCTCTACTCCAGAATAATAATAATAATAATAATAATAATAATAATAATAAAATCCAATACCAATATATATATAAATATATACATATCCATTGCCGTTACTTTTTTTTTCTTTTTTCTTTTTTTGAGACAATTACCGTCCTTTTATTAAGTCAACATTGATTATGCGTTTTATACGCATAGAGTAGCTTTTACATTCGAAATGCAGAAGTCATGCGTTCCCTTTCGTCAACGAAAAAAAAAAACCTGTGGGGCGCCGCACTCTAAATTCTCAATGTTGAAAGCCCCATCCTTGGCACGTTCTTATCTTCCGTGATTGTCTCCATCTATTTTGACGCTCTAAACTCTCTGGATATTTTTACGTTCACAATAGTAATACCAATATTTTGCCATCAAACTAGATGCCCTACTATATTACTCGGATTTCAGTTCGAAAAAACGATTTTGTTTTTAGTTCGGTTTTCATTCGGTCTTAAAATAATAACAGCCGCCAACTCCTGGCTAACATCAATATCTTCTCTATTAGATCACTTAAAACAAATAAGGAAAGGGATTGGGACAGTGTTGTTAGTCGGACACAAATGATAAAACAAGCAATTTATTGGTACGTACTGTTTTGATTAATCTGACCGGTTCTTCTTCATCCTAATCAGTAGCAGAAGTCTTGAAACCTCATATTCACGTGAAAACATCATCCATAAATCCAACTTAATTAAGCCCAAGAATTTGGGCATACAACCAAAAAGTAAATACTAATAAGAGAGATTGCAATGTTTCTCTCAAATATAAAATGTCATACTTGAATGAACTTTACGTACTTCATGTGGAAAATGCAAGCAGGCACTTTTTTTTTGAAATGCAATCAAAGGGTGAGTTTTTAGGTTAAAAATGTAATAATCAAATGTCACTACGACATTGTATATATTGTTAATAAATAAATAAAATAACATTTGTAATTATTTTGGTTTCTTATATATATTATGAATATTCTTATAAACATCAAGAAAATTCCATGATTATTTATATGACTATAAATTTAGCATACAAGTGTTATATGCTTAGGGATAAAATTTGTAGATAATAATCTAAATAGTCCATAATAATTGATTAAAGTTTGAGATTTTAATTAAATATTACAAATATGGTCTAATCTCATTTTGAATGAAATAGCCTTATCCGAGCAATTAATTTTGAGACATTTGATTGAAGGCACTTTATAAAATGAGATTATATGAGACTAGACCAGATAAATTATGAATCATTAATAACTATTCGTTACAAATAGAATATTCAAATTTATCATTATGATGATCATATATTTGACAAACTCAATCCTAAGTATTCATTAGACTCCTATTTATGACATTATATTTTTTGACTTACATGCAAGATTTGCCTAAACACAGATCATAACTTAGCATCTTGGAAATATAATGGAATAAATGGCTGAGAATAATATTATACAGATACGAAATCCATTCCTTTCTTATAGAAGTTTGAAAAATAACTCTCTTGAATGATAATTTGAGGTTAAACAGTAGAGCAGTCATTTATAATAAAATTATGAATTACTGTTCATTAAAGAATTATTGAACTCAAGAATAAAGACACAATAAGAGAAATAAATGGAAATTAAACCTAGCTCTGATTATGAACTATTTATGGAGGACTGACTTATATATAATGATTATATCAATAGTCTACTTGCTAATTTTTTTTGAGAAATTTTCACTATAATCTCAAGAGTTCAGTTTCAGGTTTTTAGTAGAGTAACACTAAAACCAATAAATTAGGCATATTAATTAAAGAGCTTAATTGGTCAAATTTATTAGAGCTTGGATTGTAGTCCATAGTCCCTAATTCCACCTCTATAATAGTGTATCGGATTTAATGTATAAAATGAATTATACATATTTATTTTAGAATTATTGAATTCTGAACTAATTATTTTACACTTGAGATATTAATATGATGCAGAAAAATGTTCTTTGTGACATATAATATAATATGCTAAATATTGTCACATGTACCTGAGCGTTAGTTAAATTAATTAATTGATTATATTTAATTAATGAGATTAATTAAAGATGTTTTAAATTAATTAATTGATCATATTTGAATAATAAGATTATTTAAATATAGACTTAATTTTGTGTGTGGCACATGTATGATAGGGTTACATTTTGTCTTTTTCAACATAGACACAAAATTAAATTATTAATTAATTTAAAATTTATTCTCAAATAGATATGATTTATTTTTGAATTTAAATATATATAATATTTAATTATATTTTATATATATATATATATAACATATATTCAAAAAACACATTAACATGGTAAACATAACTTACGTAATCTTATATATATATATATATATATGTACGTCTTATATATTATACATATATGTATAATTAAAGAACATGATATTCGTAACTTATATAATATGTATATATATATATAACTAAAAAAACATAAACATATATGTATTGTATATATATAATTTAAAGAATCACGTTTACAGGATTCTTTAAAATGAAATAAAAAAAGGGGATAAGGAAGATGAAGTATATCTCTTCCCCATATATCTGATAGGGAGGTTATTTCAAATTTAAAATTAATTAAAAAATAGCTAACTACTCAAATATAAAAAGATAGAGATAATAATTATCTCAATATATCTTTTTCACGTAACTTTTACAAGATACTCAGAGAAAAAAAATTGTGAGTTCTTTCTCTTAAAAAAAAGACTATTATCTCATGTGTTGAGTATATAACAAATCTAGAAAAATGTGAAGTTAATTCATTCTTGCAGTTTGACACTCACTCGTCTTTCTATTGGTGTGGAGGCCTGGCTTAGAAGATCGTAGTGTCAAAGAAGAAAGCTAGGATACCCTAATAAGTGTTCAAGAGGTTTGTAAAAATTCTCTAAGCTTTCTATTTTTAATTAAGATTATATATCTATTCTTGATGAACAAAGTTTTTCAAAATTTTTTTGTTTTTCAACAATTTGATCCTTTCGCTATGTTAATATTTAATTTCAACAAATAGCATTAGAGCGGGTTATAACATATATAATTTTAATTAATATGATTATATTTTGATAATATCATGTTCTTGATGCATGTTTGTGGACACTTTGTATTTTTGCAATTTTTGTTCATGTAATAAATGGTTATTTTATGAATAGATTTTTTATGGTTAATTATATGGTCCTTTTGGATTGGTAGTTTTATTTTTATTTTTGATTAGATCAAATTTGTGTAAGCGTATAAGGGAGCATAGACATTTTGTAATTTATTATTATTTTTTTCTTTTCATTTTTTTTCTTCTTTCCTACTACCTATTTAAGAGGCCACATTCATAAGTACTATACATGAGATGCACTTATGTGAATCTTAATCAACATACGGTTTCATTGAATTTAAATATTTATAAGATTTAATTATATTATATATATTATACGAAAATCTCATTAACTTGTTACATGATTCTTTTTTTGTTACATGATTCTTTTTTTTAAACTTATATATATATATATATATATATATATATACCGTAAATGATTTGGTTTTTATTAAGAAAATTATTTTCTCCATTCACGTGAAGAAAATTTTGATGAAGAAGATAAAGTCAGTTGGGTTACCTTCAGTAACCCAATAGACTCCTGGCCTAGTTATGAGCTTGGACCTATCAAATTCAAGGGTAAACCACCCGATGAAAGCTACAAAATTAGAGTTGAAAATTATGTATAATTACAAGAAGACCCTTATAATTTTTTTATCTTATTTTTATGGGTTGTAATTTAATTATCCAAAAGGACCCGGTCAAAAATCTATTATTTATTTTTATATTATTATTTTATGTGAGGATTATGATAACATGTTCGTGCATTATAACATGCCATCTAGAAAAATGCCCACTTATAGTCATTGTAACATGACATGCATACACTTGCATATTATTTCATTTTTTATAAAGTTATTTATAAAATGATTTAACATGTGATGAGATTAAAATTAATTGGGTTGATTTTATAAAATTTTAATTTTAATTATTTTATTAATCAACCAAATAATGTGATTTTAGTTTTAATAGTTAAAACTTAGTAAAATTTACATTAATTCTAAGTTATCTAATTTTAAATTATTTAATGTTGGGTAGCTTAGACAATTAATAATAAATTTACATTTTTTTCGAAAATCTATTAATTTATTTAAGTGCAAATAAGATGAGATTTTATTAACACAAAATAATTCCTAGTAATTAAAAATTGTTTTAATTTACTAGAATTATGAAACATAGGATGTTTTATAAGATAAAACACATCATTTTAAAGTAATGAGTAGAAGAAGGTAATATGACAATATAACCTATGATCTCCACTATTAGCACAATACTATGAGATTTAGGTAGCGCCTTACTACGCTTTGATTTCGTCCTCCCCGTGGAGGGTGTCCATTTAAATCAATAACAAGGTTGGCTTCCAAGAGATAGGATTTTATAATGTATTTCAAGATTAACCTACTCTACGGCGAAAATTTTGAGTTAAGTTGTTAATGTTAGACGTGTATGCCCTAATGAGTAAAAGTGTAATATGTTTTTGGAGACATTTTTATCAATAAAGGATTTATTTATTATTCATATACCAAATTATTGTCCTCTTTACATTCATATTTGTTGAATTTATGTTAAGCAAACAAAGTCTGAGACTGTCGGTCTAAACCTTTAATAATTGGGCATACGATGGACAAATTATGCGGAAGACAAAATTCTAATGGTGACGGTCTAATCATAAGATCTACAATCAAAGGAATAAGTTAGGCACTTTATTCATGCAAAGATTATCATGTTGTTTATATCCCTATCGGGAGAAAGTTTGTCTTGGCCATCGGAGGTAGACTCCACGAATAGAAACATTGGCGCATTGTCATACGTGACAATGTGTTAGATCAAGACATAAAATGAATTGATTTGGATTAATAATTCTATCTTAGCAAATCGATTCATTTTAAACAATCATATGTGTTGTATCTTAATTTTGAGATGAATAGTAGGCTCATTGCCTTGACTTATATCTTTTGATGTATTAAAGGGTGACATCCACATTTTATGTTGGTACGCATGTCGATACATTGGAGGTATGACTCTTGACAACATAGACCTGTTATTCATAGATATGAAATCCATGGCTCGTCTTCAAGAGTAGTTAAAATCCTCTTATATGCATTATTTTGTAATTGAAAAACTAGAATGTTCAACTATTTGGATACATAGGTGTAACCGATGGTACACCATCTTTGGATGGTAAGTTTTTTGACGATGAGATAATGAAACATAAGATAAGAATAATCAAGAAGGTAAGATAGAATTTATCCTTAAGCCGATAATGGATAATCCTATAGGACAACACATTATAATATGTCATGGAAACTTAGCTATATAGGCTTCATAATTTTATATAGTTCGAGAGTGTAGCTCTAAGCTTTTAGTGGAGTAGCATTGGAGTTAATAATTATGGAATGTATATCTAGGATATTGGGTTTCATAATTGTCAGAAGCTTGAACTGTATAAGTCCATTAGGTCTCGTTTGCTAGCTCATAATAAATCATGTAACAATACGGCTTGGTTTTTCAATAATTGGTGACTTGTGTCAAATTATCAAATTAGCTTAAATTTGATAGGATCAGATAATTCATGTTTGTTTATCGGTTGAATTAATTTTGTGAAAAATTAATTCAAGATAAACTTGTTGAATTATTGGAATTAGATAATTCATGTCTGTTCATTGGTTGGATTAATTTTGAATACATTAATTTAAGAAAAACTTATTGAATTATCAAGAATATTTATTTTTCTAGAGATTATCTAGATATGACTGTTTTAATTAGATAACTTCTTTATTGGGTTATTTGAATTAAAACTAAGGCTCTATCCCAAAGGTCTCAGATGGAGAATAAAGATTTGTAGGGATCATTTATCATGAGTTCGGCTGGCCGATCTTTAAGTTTAGCCTGTCGATGGAGCCAGTTCGGCTTGTCGATCGAGCGATAACTAGATCACCTGTTTTCACGTAGATTTTAGCAGATATTGATCCTGATTTGTTTTTTATTCGAATTTTTGAGGCCTTATCTGATAAGGACTGACTCCTGGGTCCATCTTCTATAAAAGGGGAATAAGTCTCATAAGTTATTTAGATCAATTGAGAGATTAAGAGTGAGACTCTACCAGTGAGACTCTAAAACTCCCTAGAGAGTTGTTGTTCACAAATTACGAACTACAGCTTTGGATATTTCTCAATTGATTGGAAGAGAGCCATTTGTGAAAGAGCTATACGAGTGTGCCCATACACCCCTCGATTGTGGATAGAGAATAGCAAAGAAGACTAGTTGGTTGAGGCTCTTTTAGAACATTACTTACCTTCATGGATTGTAGAGCTTTTCGGTAAACTAGTAAGATCTAGTTAATTTATACATATAATGTGTCAAACTTCTGTTTTGAAAAATGCTTTGATATTAAAAAAATTTTAAATTTCACTGCATGCTATTTTTCCAACAATTAAAATGTGAAATAGTGGGTTACACTCATAAAGATATAATTAATTTGTTAATTGTATCTTGACCAAAGCTAAACGATTATTAATAAATATAGAAATTATGAGATATTTTGAATATATCTATTAATGGAGAATGTCTCAATTCAATTTATAAATAATTTGGCCTATCTTATAACAGTACTTTATTCTTTAAAATTGAATAATCGTAGAACTAGTAAAATATTTTATGTGTTTTTCCATATGCATCATACATCAAGTTTACTATTCCAAAATGTCTATTTATGATATTTATGCAACTGTTTAATTTATGTCATTTCTTGATTTATTACAGCAACAATGTAACTAGAGATAATTTTGTCAAGTGGAAGACAATATAAATATTGTACTAATTTGTGAAAGTTACAAGTTTGTCATACCAAAGAAATGTCTTCCATCGCTTGCTGCCAATGCTTCTTATAATGCATGAGAAGCATATGATTGTTGGATCGAGACAAACAATAAGGCCTGCTAATTTTGTTTTGCTAGCATGTCTAACGTGCTTAGGATGAAGCATGAAAGCATGAAAACTGTTTATAAGATAATGCAGTCTCTACAAGACATATTTGACAAACCTTCTAAAAAGGCATGTCATAATACCGTTAAGGTTGTGGTAAATGCCAAAATGAAGGCAAGGGTCATGTTCTTAGCATGGTTAACTATTTCCATAAGGCTAAGGTAAATAGGGCGGTGATAAATGAAGCTACATAGGTGGGGATGATTTTGGAAACCCTCTCTCCTGCATTCCTTTAGTTTAAAAGCAACTTTTTCATGAACAAGATAAAATACAAAATGATTGAGTTGCTTAATGAGCTATAAATCTTCGAGTCTATTTCCAAAGAAAAGAATAAAGAAGGTGAGGCAAATGTTACAGAAGCTCAACGCTCCTCTTCTGCTTGAAAGAATAGGAAAACAAATAAGAGAACTGAAGAAAGTGGTAAGTCTAAGAATGAAGGGCAACGTAAGAGGAACAAAAGCAACACCAACAAAAGGAGCTCAAAGCAAAAGAAGCCCAAAGAAATGTTGCCTCTGTGGTGAAGTTGGGCACTGGAAGAGAAACTACAAGAAACATCTTCAGGAGCTCAAAGAAAAGAAGAACAATGGTAAATTAAATTTACTGGTTTTAGAAGCTTGTTTAGTTAAAGATAATACTTCACCTTGGATAGTTGATTCAGGGGCAACTAACCATGTCTGTTCTTCTTTGCAAATGCTTAGTTCTTCAAGGGAGCTTGCCAATGGGGAGCAAATGATGAAAGTAGGAATGGGAATAGTTGTTTCAATAAGAGCAGCAAAAGTTGTTAAACTTTATTTTAGAAAAAGGTTTTTAATATTGGACAATGTTTATTATATTCTTAGTTTTCGTAGAAATTTGATTTTTGTTTCCAAGTTGTTTGAACAAATGTTTAATGTTTCTTTTAATGGTAATTATACTAATATTTCTAGAAATGGTTTGAATATTTGTTCTGCACATCTAGAAAATGGGCTTCACACTTTAAGGCCTAATGAAAAATCACACCTCAATATCGAAATATTCAAAGTCAAACAACCAAAACCTAAAAGACAAAAGGTTTCTTCTGATGAAACATACCTATGGCACCTTAGATTAGGTCATGTTAACCTTAATAGGATTAATAGACTAGTAAAGGATGGTCCTTTAAAAGAACAAAAAGTTAGTTCTCTACCAGTTTGGGAATCTTGTCTTGAAGGTAAAAATGACAAAAAATCCTTTCTCTACAAAAGGCGAAAGGGCCAAGGAACTATTTGAGCTAATACATTCAAATGTTTGTAGTCCATTGAATGCATAAGCACGTAGTGGTTATGAATATTTCATCATATTTATTGACGATTACTCGAGGTATGGATATGTATACCTAATGCAAAGAAAATTTGAAACTTTTGAAAAGTTCAAAGAATTCCAAACGGAAGATAAAAAGCAATTAGAAAGGTTGGTGAAGACTCTTTAATCTAATCGAGGAGGAGAATACCTTGATACTAAGTTCAAGGATTATTTGATAGAACATGGTATTCTATCATAGTTCACTACACCTAGAACACCACAATAGAATGGTGTTGCCAAAAGAAGAAATCGAGCATTGCTTGATATGGTGAGATCCATGCTTAGCTACTCATCATTACTCACTTCATTCTCGGGATATGTGCTACAAACTAGTATATCTTCTAAACATGGTTCCATTTAAGTCTATTCCAAAAGCACCCTTAGAGTTATGGAATGGTCGTAAACTTAGTATGTGACATATTCGTATATGGGGGTGTTCAGTACATGTGCTAAAAGGAAAGACTGAGAAGCTAGAACCACATTTTAAAGTATGATTGTTTGTAGGATACACAAAGGAGACGAGGGGAAGTTTGTTTTATAGCCTATAAGAAAAGAAGGTATTTGTGTCGACAAATACTACTTTTCTCAAGAATGATTATATGAAAAACAATAAATCTTGTAGCAAAGTTGTACTTGAAGAGTTACTTTTTTATTAGATCAAACCACAATCGACAACCGTTGTCGAAGGACAAGATGAGGAGACCATATCTCTAGATCGAGATGTCATACAACCTCGATGTAGTGGGAGGGTTATGAGACCACCTGCTCGCTACAAGAAAATTAGAGAAGCATATGTTGCTATCTTTGATAATGGTGAGGATGATCCATTGACTTATTATTATGCAATAGAAGATTCTGAGAAAGCAAAATGGCTAGAGGCTATGAACCTTGAAATGGAGTTCATGTACTCTAATTCAATCTGGGAACTTGTAGACCTACCTGAAGGGACAAAACCCATAGAGTATAAAAGGATCTACAAGAAGAAAAAAAGGGTGGATGGGAAAGTTGAGACTTTCAAAACTAAGTTTGTGGCAAAGGGTTATACCCAAAAAGAGAGAGTTGATTATGAAGAAACTTTCTCTCCCATAGCTATGCTTAAATCCATTCGGATTCTTTTATATTACGAGATATGGCAAATGGATGCCAAGACTGCTTTTTTAAATGGTTATCTTGAGGAAAGCATCTATATGGTGCAATCATAAGGGTTTGTAGTTAAAGGTCAAGAGCAAAAAGTTTGCAAGTTGCAAAGATCCATCTATGGACTTAAGCAAGCTATGAGATTTTGGAACTTAAGATTTGATGAGGCAATCAAGTTTTATGGTTTCGATCAAAATGTTGATGAACATTGTGTATACAAGAACATCACAAATAAGAAAGTGGTTTGTTTAGTTCTTTATGTAGATAATATCCTACTCATTGAGAATGATATAGGGATATTATCTAATGTAAAGAAATGGCTCACTTACCAATTCCAAATGAAAATTTTGGGAGAGGCAAGTTATGTTCTTGGAATCCAACTTATAAGAAATCGTAAGAACAAACTGTTGGCGCTGCCTTAGGCATCGTACATTGATAAGGTGCTTATTGCATTTTCGATGCAAAACTCCAAGAAAGCCAATTTACCTATACATCATGGAGTTTATCTTTCAAAAGAACATAACTTGTATATCTCACTTCAAGGAGACTAGTACAATATTTAATTAACTTCTTTGATTAACGTTCTTATAAACATTAGTAAGCATATCAAATGCTAAATATTATATGCCATTACTTAATACTTAAACACTAAACATAACAAATGTAAATATGTTGCAAAATATGACTTGATCTTTAAAACAATTTGCAAAACAAACATAAACATATTTAAACATATACAAAGCATTTTGAAAATCATTTTCTTCATGCCATAGGTGAGGTTTGAAACTTACCAAGATATAGCTCTAGCGTTCTTATTACATTTCTGTTTTTTATTAGTCAGTTTTTGTGTCCTTGTCAAACAACACCTGACTATTAGCTAACATTTCTTATTATCATTTGACTCGATTGATAACGGAACTTAAACTTTAAACGTTAAATCTTTTTACATAACCTCATATATCTTATCAGTTCATTTCTCCATTACTCAATCTAAAAGTTCCTTAATCAAATTCCACATCTTACTTGATAGTTTTGTAAATTAATGCAATACAAAACATTTTTTGTCTAAGAGCGTTTTGTTTATTTGACTGGCTCAGGTCTGTTTTAACGGTTTTATAAAAAAAATGATGATTGTACCCTCTATAGGTTTCTTTTATAAATCACATATCTTTACTAAACTTTGTATTTTACCTTACCATTATGTTACTTAGGTGTACGGAAAAATTTCTATTAAGGGGTATTTTTTTAAATTGAGCGTTTCATGGTCTGTTTGAACCGTTTTGCAAAAAATGACTGTTTCACTCTTGATGGGACTTAAAAAACTTTTGAAACCTGTTTAAATCAAAAACTCACTCTTCCTTGCTTCTCATCACATTTTGAAAAATAAAACTTTGGTTTTCTTTTTAAAAAATACCTATTTAATTAAACTTTATAGTTTGATATGTAATGCGAAAATCTTGATGATAACAACCATAATCTAATTTTCTCAGAAAAATCTCATATTCCTTTTGGGCTTTCAAATTCAAATTTACTTTTATCTCATAACCATATACACAGCGCTTTTAACATAGCAAAAATTTTTGTTTCACACGGTTTTATAGTTTTGGCCCAAAACATAAAACCTTGACATTTTGAACCCTAGCACCAAACATAACCATCTTATTTCAAACTAGAAATAAACCTTTCAATTTAATCCACTTAGGATTTTACAAAACTTTGTTTATGAAATTTGTTTATTTCACTGTTTTGGACAAATCCTAAGTTTTTGTTTGAAAAATAAATCGGTTTCTAAACTAGTCAAAATCTTAGTTTTCTAAAAACTATCAGAGCTTACTTATGAACTAACTTTTTTAAACTTTCATTTTACAACTTGAAACCTTAGTTCTAACATCCCTCATCATGATGTATAAAGTACTTAACATAATCATGCCATGGAGTCTATATAACATGATATAGTCCATACTTAGTTCAAGTACATACAAAACTTATGAAAAAAAAAAAACATGAAATCCCATGGCTAGGATTAGCGCTTTTACCATGGATGTCTTAAAGCTTTTGATCCTCCTTTGTGAAGCTTAAAACTTGTTATTCCTCCATCACATAAACCATAGCCAAACTCCTATGAAAAACCTTCCACAAGCTCAAGAAAATTACTAAAATTCACTAGAAAAGATTTAGATTTTTACCACTAAAAGTGGTCAATTTTTTATCATCATTACTTGAACTTGATTCTAAAATGGATTTGAAGTGGTATTCTTCAAAAATATTTAAGAGAAAGCAAAAGTAAGGGCCGGTTTTAGATTGTAGATAATTGGGTTGGTTTTGTTCAAGTTTGCATGAAAAAGATGGAGACAAAAGTGTATTATTTTTTCCTAAACACTTGATTATGTCATGACATCTCTTTAAGGATTAGAATGGAATTAAAAATTGCATTAATAGCATTGACTATAACTAGTTCTAACAAGGGGAATATGAGATCTTTTCTCTTCCTTTGGAATGTCTTTTTCTTTCCTTTCTGACCATGGCAAAAAAAAAAAAAATGACAACATTTAGTCATCTTTTTCACTCAATTAAAAAACTTGGCTCCACCACAAGCCCAAAATCAAGTATGTTATGGGTGAGGTGGCTAATTTTTCACTTTTCATGTATAACTGGTGGATCCCATATTATCTTTTAACAATCCAATTTTATACTGACAGTAATTTTATACTGATAGTATTTTTCCTATGCTGCAGGTGTATCTTTTATATTGTTATGAGATTATATAGTGTTCCCCACTTATCCATATCCTCCAAATAGTGTAATTCCCATGCTATTTAACTTTATTAGTATAATCCTTTTATTGCATTATTCTAATGCTGTTTAATTTTATCTTGCTTAATTTTTTACTGTATAATTTCTATATTTTCATGCAATATTTTCTTTTTACTGTATTTCTATCTTAAAATTTGTTGCTACATCTTCTGCTATCGTTAAGCTTTTTAGCTTATTTTCAAATCATGCCTTGCTTGTTTAAGACTATAACATGATTTTTAAATCTTAAAAATCTCATTTTTCACTTTTATGGAATTTGTCATAAAAATCGAATTTAAATGATAATTCTTATGACACGTATATTGCTTAATATAATTCTTAAATATTATATATGTAAAAAACTCGAGAATTTTCTGAGTATTACTGTGGGGCTATAATGCGTAGGATTATACAACATTTTCTTTTTTTATTAAACATTAATTAGTAGTTGACACTGTTAACAAGAAGTCTTTTAATTGCATACACGTTAAATTTTAGTGAGGTTTCAGTACGTAAGTCGTGGGACAGCTAACCGAGATAGCAGATGTGGGTTCTAGCAAAAGAAAGCTGAAAAAAGAATCACGAACGAAAAGCACGTTAGTTGATACTTCAAACATATGTTTCTACGAATTGTTTTTTATATTCAATAAACAAGAATGTGAGGTCGAAAAAAATAAAAATCTTAGAAGAAGCGCATGAAAATGAGAGAGAGGAAAAATTATGCTGGAGAAAAATGAAAGAGAGCAAAAGTAAAAATGATAAAATTATGATGATGGCACGTCCAAAATATGGACCCTCAAACAAAAGCCTATCATGAGCATTGCAAAGCTGAAATTTTGCCTTAATGCATTCTTCAAGCTCAGAAGACTATGCATCTGTTTGGTACTTTAGTTCTAAATAACTATAGTGTAAAGCTCTCAACAGCTATCGTAAAAAGCAAAAAGTTGTTATAGTGTAAGCTCTCACATATTACCGTCCTTAAACTTAAAGGTTTAGTCCCAATTAAGGTGTCAAACAACCTATTTATTCCCACACTTTCATCTCCTTAGGTTTAATAGACTATTCATTTCCAAGCTTTTTTGCTTACATTACCACTCGAGTATCTTAGTCATATGCTTTGTTTCATAAACATTGAACTTGACTATTACGTACAATTTTCATTTCTACGCATTTGCTTACATACATTAGAGATATGCATTCTTTCATAAACATGCATCTTGAATATCACGTAATACGTAATTAAGCAAAAACACACTATATTTTCCCTACATTGTGCCCACAATGTTCAATAACATCATTGAGAAGTGTGTAACGAATCGATGAAGATCAAATGATTTTGTGACAAGCAATAAACTCATTTAAGAGGAATGTTTGCCTATAACATCCCAACTGTTCGAGCTGCTATTTGTTTGGGTTGACAGAATTCTCTCAAACGACAAACAACAAAATATTTCACGTAGTTGATATAAGAATTGAAAAACTTCAAAAAAATTCTTATTTATTCTCAAGTCAGCAAAAGTATTACAAATGATTAGATTTTACCCCTATTTGTAGGTGTTAAGGTGTTACAAATATCAAAATAATTGACTTAATCTATATCGTTCATTATTAACCGTCTCTTTCAAGGTATGTAATTAATCTGTTTACATGTCTTTATATTAACGGGTTCCTTTTAACTGGTCTGAGTTTGTATTTCCTCTTCTATTCTTTAGTTCTATGCTTGACCTCGTTTGATTTATCTTTCGATCTTTTAGTCTCACGATGTCATTTGCCGGGAAGATTTCTAATCATTTGAAACGCTCCTTATTCTACCATCGTGTTTTCCTTATTGTCGTTTAGTTTCTAAATTGTCTCCTACACTACTCAATACTGATTTTTTAATCTTAATCTTACTTATTCAATTGTAAAAGTAGATTTTTAAAAAAAAAAAACATACCTATAATACTTATCAATCACCAAGATATTAATTCAAACATTAGTCGTACTTATAACACCAAACGTAATTTTAATATTGTCTTGACAAAAGCAGTACTAGTGTAGTGCTAAGCCGTAATATTATACAATAATTAAAAAAGTCTTTAAAATTGCAGAATTAAATTGTAACAGTATCTATACCTCATTTTCGCATTGTCCTATAGCTGCACTCATCCATGAAATATTCATACTGCTCTCTTGGTAGGATTACATACACCATGAAGGAATTGGATGAGCTTTCACTTAGCAGGTCCAAACATTTCTACAAAACATATTTGAAGAATAACAACAATAACAATATGCATGATTACAACTATGCTTTATTATGAAAATTTTATTTTGACTTAAAGGCTAAAGTGTTCATACCAGATGCACACGATCATCGAAGATGAGAGGCTTACAAAGTTCCCAATAACATTGAGATCATAAATTAGTTCTTAACCTGATCTTCTCCTTAAGTTGAGATGTTATTTATCCTCCTTTTGGGTCAAGAGATTGATACAATACTTAATTAATTTATCTTGATTATCTTAACTTGAGGGCTTATAACAAACATGTTAATTAAATGTGCATCTTGTATGTCATGACTTACTATCTTAGGCAATAAGCATAACAGATGTAGTGGTAGACCCAATCATGCATAAAACATACAAAAATCATTACTTCGTGCCATAGATGAAAACTTGACTTGATGCAAATGAAGTTCCTTAATCCTTGGGCCTTTTTCTGCTGGTTAATTATTATGGAGAACATATCCATAGACTGAGTATAAATTATTAGTCTACTTGGATATTGTAAATTTTATTCCTTACGAAATGATTATTATTCATAATTTAATTACCCAGAAAGTTTATTTTCCTTTGTTTTCCTTTTAAATTTATTAGCCTTAAAATTAATTAATTTCTTGCCATCACTTTAGCTTAACTATTAACTTTACAAATTAATTAGAAGTTATGTTTAATTATCTTACTACTAGATTATGACCTAATTTTATCTACTGCCCTAATTACTATCCAAAATCTCACAGTTCGTTTTCACATAAATTAACGCTAAAGGGGGAAATTACTATTTTGCTCTTATTCAAAAATTTCGTGTGCATGTAATCTATTCTTTTGAGAATTTGGATAAAGTGTTTTCACGAAAAGTGTGCAGTTTTTTGCGTATTAAGACTCTCATCTTACGTCTAAAAATCAATTTTGTTTTCTTAAGGAAGTTTTCTATCAAAAACAAATATCTGCATCATTTTCATAAACGTGGTAGTCTTGAAAAAACAAAAATAATTTCAATTTAGATGCTAAAGCTGGAAAAATGATCAACACTAGAGTTCTTATTTAAAAGAGATCTATAATTTTCATATTATATCAAAAAACTGATTTCGTTGTTTCTAGAGTCATTCGGTTTAAAAACTAAAACTGGAAAAATTGACAGTTTAAGAAAATCAAGTACAGCCTCAGTTTAAAGTCAAAATTGGAAAAATTTTCAATACAAAAATTTTTCGTTTCAATAAGAACTACAACTTCTTGTTTTGTCGAAAAATGAGTTTGGGCTCTAAAGTTCTATTTTCTCAAAATGAGAGCTATAATTTTCAAAATAATGCACAAAATCTGTCTGGGGCAGTTTTGGTAAATCGTTTGGGACTGTGTCTAAGAGTTTAAATCACAAAAAAAAAAAAAAAAAAAAAAAAATCACTTATGCCTACGTTTTCTTTGTTAACTTCGAGGCCCAAATCTGCCTCTAGGTGGCCCAAAATGGTGATACAAATCTATCCAACTTTTGTATTGATTCCCAACAAGTAAACTTGAGGTTTACCTCGATTCCCCGTTAATTTTCCTTGCATTTTTGTCCTTCAATGATTGGGTACCCCAAAACCCTAATTATGCTATAAAACCTATTATTATTCAAAATATTATTTACCATATCTAATACATCCATACATAGATTCATCAAATTACATATTCATTTACACATAGCATAAGTTCTTGAATCAACAAATAAACTAGCACGTAATCATTACACAAGATCACGCAACCTAAGACGCACTTCACTAGCACTTGATGTACATTGATCATACTCTTTAATTATGTCAACTTTAATGCAAATGTCAATATTAATGTTATATTTGCCACTAAAAAGTATAAAAATAGTATATTTGGTATGTTATTTTATTTTGTACTTTAATGCATAATGCTATTTGAAATGTCATATTTGCCTTTTTGTCATAATTATCAAACCTTGAATCTTATAAAAGTAATTTTTAGTATTAAACTAATTAAAAGTTGAGAATATTGTAATTATTAAAATAAAAAAGTCAATATATCAACTAATAAGAATTAAATGCTAAATTTTCTAAACATGCTACAAAGTTTAGTGTATAGCAAATTTAGCATGAAATATGGCATGAATTGGAGAGTTTTTTTTTTACACTTTTATGCCAAATTTGTCATTAACATATTAATTTAGCATTGCATTGGAGATGCTCTTACTTACTATAAATATATATATATATCCACATATTTAACCCTCATGAGATTATCTTAATAAAAATTACTTAAACGTTAAATAAGGGCAAAACTACAATAAGACCCACCAAAATCTTTTATCAATAAATTTTTTTTCTGTCCATTAGATTTAGATCCAACAGTTAAAAGCGAACAAGCTCACCATTTATACAATTACTTCAAACACACCAAATTAAAAAAATAAAAAGCAAAAATTCAAACAAAATTAAAAAAAAACAAAAACTGAAAAAAAAAACCCTCTCCTCCAATGATGACGACTTAAAGGCCTACGATTGTTGACCATGAATTGCTTTCGGAGTTCTCATAGGAGATGCGACGACCTCAACACAAAGGTGAATCTCCTCGGCCAATGGAGAAGGTGCAACAAAATTGCTACCTTATTATGACACCTTCATGATTCTGTCGCCATGCTCATTGTCGATCTGCAACAATCGAGCCTCAACTGTCTACCAACACCCCTAACTCCTAATCGTGAAGACTAGATCTCATCTCCTGCGTTTGACCTAAAATTGCGAGCTCATGGGTCATAAATTGCCGTTTGCAAAGGCAACTATTTCGTAGCCTGGTTTTCAAGCATCATGAGGTTGTGGGAGATTGAGGAGTTGAGGCCGAGCGAAGGTAGTTGAAACCCACCCGCCACCCTTTGCTTGATGACCCTACACACTTTGCCCTCCAATTTTTCGCCGAGAGGCCCACATCACCAATGTAATTGTTGGAAAATGATACGCAGCAAAATTTTAAAAAATTTAAATCAAAGTCTTTTCCAAATAACAAGATTGGCATGCTAAGTACATAAATTAATAATAGATCTTATATACTTCTTTTATATACCAAAGACTACAAAAAAACTCTAACTAAAGAAGAACCTTCTAAAAGAGCTTTAACCAACTAGTCTTCCTTACTATTCTCTATCTACAATTAGAGTGTAGATGGTCGCGCGTCATATGGCTTATCCCATGATGACTCTCCTTTCAACCACTTAAGAAGACCTTAAGCTAAGATTCCAGATGTTCAACAATAGCTCTCTGTGAGTTTCAGAGTTTCTCTTATCAAAATACTAACTATTTATTTCTCAAATGATCTAAGAAATAACGAAAAATAATTCCTTTTTTAGAATAGTCGAATTTAGAGTCAATCCTTATCAGATTAGGCTTTAAAATAGCTGGGATCAACTTTTGATCGAAAACATGTCAAAAATGTATAACTAGATTATCGCATGCTCAACATGCACGATCTGGGAGATCGGCTTACCGAACTAGCTCCATCGGCATGCCGAACTTGGCCACCAGCCTACCAATCGAGCGATAATCTGAAAATGTTAGAATATTTTAGTTCACATGAAAATCTTAGATAGAGCCTTAGTTTTAGTTCAAATAAAGAAGTTATCTGATTAAAACATACATATACAAATAATTTCATATCAAATAAAATATTATCCAAATAATTTAATATGTTTATCTTGAATTAATTCATAAAATTAATACAATTAATAAACTAACATGAATTATTAAATTCAATCTATCGAATTTTAGCTAACCTAATAATTATCATAAGTCACCAATATACAGGAAAAACATCCCGTATCATTACAAGAATTATTATAAGCTAGCAACAGGGACCTAATGGACTATATAGATCATGCTTTTATAATTATAAAATAGCATATCTCATATACATATATTTTATAATTATCAACTCTAATGCTACTTCGTTAAAATCTTAAAGCAACACTATCGAACTATATAAAATACGAAGCTTTAATAAGCAAATCGTCCATAACATATCTAATCGTCCATGACATATCACAATGAGTAATATGCCCATAGGATATTCATAATCGACTTAAGGATAATTTCTGTTTTATCTTCCTTAATATTTTTATCTTATGTTCTATTATCTCACCATTGAAATATTTACTATTCATAAATAGCATACCATTTGGTTGCACTCGTGTATCCAAATGGTTAAGCGCTCTAGTCTTTCAATTATAGGATAATGCCTATCAAAGAAAATCATTAACTCTACAAAGGAGCTATGAAGCCTACGTCAATCAAGAATCATGTCTCCAACGTACCAATATGCGAACCATCATCAAATCAAAATATCACCCTTTAGTACATTAAAAGACACAAGTCAGGAATAGGGGCCCATTAATTTATTTCAAGATTAAGACATAACACATATGATTGTATAAAGTGAATTGATTTAAGCAAACAAAAATTTTAATCGAACCAATTTAACTTTTTATCTCGATCCAATATATCGTCACCTATGATAATATACCAATGTTTTTACTCACGAAGTCCCACTTCAATGACTAAGACAAGTCATCTCCTGTGAGGAAGGTAGACAATATAACAATCTTAGCATATTTAAAGCACCCAACTTTATTTCCTCAATTGCAGATCTTATCATTTAGACTATCACCTTTAAGATTCATGTCTTCTACGTAATCTTAATCATCTTCTATCAGGAAGGTAGACAATATAACAATCTTAGCATGAATAAAGCGCCCAACTTTATTCCCTCGATTACAGACCTTATCATTTAGACTATTACCTTTACGATTCATGTCTTCTGCATAATCTATCCATTATATACATGATCTTAAAGGTTTAGGCTGACAGTTTTATACTTTTGTTTGCTTATCATGCATTTAATAGAAATGAACATAAAGAGGACAACATTTGATATACGAATAACAAATAAACTCTTTATTGATTAATATCTCTAAAAACTTATTATATCATTTAATCCTTAAGGCACCTAGTCTAACAATCTCCCATTTGCTCTAAGTGAGTAAATGTGACATGTTTTGTATTCCCATAGCCTTTATGTGCTTCTCAAAAACTCTCGTCGATAGTGTCTTCATGAAAGGGTCAGCTAGATTGTCCTTAGATGCAATCTTGTATATTGTAACATGTCCACCCTCAATGTAGTCCTTTATCACATGATGTTTCCTATGAATATGCTTACTCTTCTTGTGAAATCTTGGTTTCCTAGCATTAGCTATTGCTGGAGTGTTATCACAATACAGTGACATCAACTTATCCATACTAGTAACTACTTCAAGATCTCCAAAGAACTCGCGGAGCCATATAGCTTCTTTCAAATCTTCACTAGCTGCCACATACTCGACCTCCATCATTGAATCCAAAGTACAATCTTGCTTGAGGCTTCTCCAAACAATAGCGCCTCCTCCTAGAGTAAACACAGATCCTGAAGTTGATCTTTTTGAATCTAGATAGGATTGAAAATCCGAATCAATGTATCCAAGGGATGTTAGATCCTCGCCAGAAAATATACTTGACTGCAACCCAATGGTTTGGTCCTAGATCCGATTAAAATCATCTCACCATCTGAACTGCATAACAGATATCTGATGGTATGCAAAGTATAGCATACATAAAACTACCCACTGTCAAAGCATAAGGCACCTTCTTCATGTATTCTCTTTCTTCATCAAACTTTAAAAGTCTTTATTAAAAAGAGTAATTCCATATATTGATAGTTTCCCACATTTCTTAGAATTTTACATTGCATATTTCTTGAGAATTTTATTTATGTAGGTAGCTTGGAATAAAAATATCATTTTGTTCTTTTTATCTCGAAAGATTTGGATACCTAGAGCATAATTAGCTTCACCTAAGTCATTCATGTTAAACTACTTAGTCATTCATAATTTAACTGATGACAATACCCCAACATCATTGCTAATAAGCCAAATGTCATCTACATAGAGCAGTAGAAAAACCACCTTCCTATCCTTAATGTGTTTGTAAATGCATGATTTGTTCACTTTTTGTTTGAACCCATAAGTCTTAATCACTTGATCAAATCTTATGTTCCAAGAATGAGAAGCTTGCTTAAGTCCACAAATTGACTTTAGAAGCTTACAGACCTTATTCTCTTGACCCTTAGCTTTGAACCCATCTAGCTGCACCATATATATGGTCTCATTAAGATAGCCATTCAGATAGGCCATCTTGACATCTATTTGCCAAATTTTGTAGTCAAGAAAAACAACAATGGACAAGAGAATGTGGATGGACTTAAGCATGGCTGCAAGCGAAAAGATTTCCTCGTAATTGATTCCTTCTTTTTGTATATATGCTTTTACTACCAGTCTAGCCTTATAGGTTCGACTTTCCCATCTGCTCCTTTCTTTCCCTTATAGACACACTTACATCCTATGAGAAGATCCACAAGCTCCCAGCTTGATTAGTCTTTATAGACTTTGTCTTAGTGTTTATAATTTCTGTCCAGAGCTTTGAATTAACATATTCCATAGCCTTAGTGTAAGTGTAAGGATCCCTATTATAATGCCCCCTTACGGACGTCACAGATGTCGTTGCATTCATTCATTTTATCATTATTTAAGATAAACTATTTAAATAAAAACATAATTTAGAAACATACCCTAGGATCCATGCATACATTTTTTTATTTAATAAATTACCAGATTATAAATATTCTTTTAATAGTTTATCAACACCAAAATAATAAAACCATAATTTAAATAAAAATCAACACAACTTTTAAAATCTGCTTACACAATTCGGTAGGCTGAACTTCAAACTTTGGCAGACTAATCTTGACCAGCAGTCCAAACTTCAACCACTAGCAGGCCGTCTGAAGCTTTGTAAAATGGAGTTTTAAAATTACTAAAATCGACAAGTCGATTCAGGATAATCGATAAGCCGATACCGATATCGACAAACTGTCCAATAATGATCGGCAGGCTGAACTGCTGATAAAATCAAAATTCAATTTTAAATCAAATCTCAATATTTCAAAGTACAAAATGATAGATAATAATCATAGAAAATTATAAAAACATAGTTCAAATCCTTAAAAAAAAAACTTTAAATAAACATACTCAAAAATAAAACATAACTTATAACTTTAAATTCCTTCCTTGGCGTTCTTTTGTTTTCATTCCATCCTTTCAAGCTCACACGCCTGTTCTCGCCCTCCACCTATTCCATAATCCTCTTGCCCTTATCTATAACATGATGTAAAAACTTAGTAAGCAAAAGCTTAGTAAGTATATTTCATATCTCACAACGTAAAACCTTTTATGAAACCTCAGAACCATAATCATCATCATAATTGTGCACTAGGCATAGTTTCATATAGAACATATCCTTTGTTAGCATTAACCATGTTAAAATTTTGTTCATTTTATCTTTAGGAGCCCAAGTGTTGCACCATTATCATCAACATAGACGTGCCGTCATGAAAGGAGAAGGGTAGCTAATCCTAAACCAAACATGACAACATAACATAAACATGGGTGTACAACATTTATTTAGGTGATACATATATACATAAATATATATTTTTTTATATCTTTGAATACATCATCATCAAAGCATGCATAACGTTTTGTACGTCAAACGTTCATAATAAAACATTAAATAAAAAAACATCATAGAATCATCATGGGAATTGTCATGAACATAAACTTCAAACTTTTCACAAACCACATCATATTACTGGTGAGAATGTACTTACTTGTATAGCTTACTAAATCTTAATTGAAGATGATGTCGTTGCAGTCTTGATGTGCTCACTCTTTAGTGTGTTCATGTCATACATTCATTTAAAATAAAATTAACATTTATCCATATTCAAAGAATCATCCAATACTATAATACATTATTCACACCTCCATTTCAAGAAATACATGAACACTAATATGTTTTATCAATTTATAAGTACTCATGCAAAAACTGCAATACTATTACCTACCTGACCTTATGCATTTATAATTTAATAACTTAAAAATCGCACACAATTAAAGCATGAGACTCTAGATAAACAAAACTAACATATAAAGATATTATCATGATTTTTCATTGATCATAAAAATTTCATTTGGTATTTAAAACAAGTCATAAATTTCATGACACAAAATCTGCTAGCAATAGTTAGGTAATGAACAATTTCAGCTCAAATCCATTTATCACATTATTGATGTCATAGAAAAATCTACAAAAATTAACACATATAATAGACACATAAAACTATAGCATATCCAAAAATTGGCTTCAACAAAAATCGGAGTAGGTCAAAATACATATTTGAAATCAGTAGTAAAACTGATTTTACAAACATGGGCAGCAAATTGCAAACATCTGTCAAACTAGCATTTAAGAAAAATATTACGAAAATAATTTTGACCTCAAAATTTTTGTGACAATCTATATATATAATAATACCCTGCTACAAAAATTCCCATGACCAAACAGAATCATTTAGACACAACAAAAAGTTAGAGAAACAAGAGGTCCAAAGTTTGCAAGTTCACAACTATAAAAACCTAGTTTGAAGAAAGTTTAATAACTCATAAAATAAGCATGATATTACCACAAAATTTTTCATTTCACAGCCTAATATAACCATGAACATTTCTACCAAATTACATAAAAATCAAAGCACATTTGCCCCTATAACAAAGACCATACATTTGTGTAACATACCGATCAACAATCATAGAATAGTGAGTGGCAGATAGAAGAAAATTCATATCTCAGAGTAGAAATATACAAATACCGTGAAATTTGAGGGATAACACATAACACATACATGAGCATCATACTAAAATTTCATTGCAAATGGAAATTTCTAGACAAAAATATAGTAGTCAGAATGAAAGAGAAAAATATATTTCAAAAATAATCTAAGAACAAATTCTTACCTCAAAACAATTTCCTCTCAAATTTCCTTTAAATTCTCCGAAGAGGAGACCAATATTTCATTGAAATAATTGCAGCAAATTTTAAGAGAGGAGGGAAGCAAACGTGGAGAAGAGAAAAAAGTGTCTGAGAGAGTTTAGAGTGTGAGAGAGAGTGTGTGTGCGATAGAGAAAAATAGTTTACATGAAAAAAATGAGAATGGCATCAGGAAAGGATAATCTTTGCTACACTATCAGAATTTCCTTACTAATATTTGAGGCAAATCCACGTGGGGGATGGAGAGCAATAGGGGAAAGTCAAATGATTTGCTCCACTTACCATATTCCAAACTTTCAAAATAGGAAACCATATCAAATAATTCAATCATCTATAAAAGTCAAATTATTCCATCACATAAAATAAGGAAATAAACTAGAATTAAGCTAATCATTTAGCACATCTCATCCAATCACAATAATCACTGATATCACAAATTTTGAGGTTTGTCTACTGATTGCTCGTCAGTTGTCTTCGGCCTATCGATAGCTTACTTTGGCCTGCCAAAGACATAAGGTCCAGCTTGCCAATTAAATCTATCGGCTTGTCGTTATGTAAGAGACAATTTGGATTGTCAAACTTGAAAGATCGGCCTATCAAACTGCCATATACACTAAAATAACAAAACATTAATTAATTACTAAGTAATTATCTTGCATACAACATAAATGATATGAACACCTTTAAGCACATCAATTCCACATGACTATCACCTATCATAATACTCAAAATAAAATAGTCAATAACATAATATCATAAGAAAAAAAATATACTTAACGTCGTTATTATTCTAACATTAACCGTTACATGGAAATCGGCGAGTGTTACACCTATCATGTTTAACTGCTTTAGCCAAGTAAACTTCACTATTGAACATATACCTGTCAGGTTTACGTCTGATCCTCTCATTATGTCGAAGCTTCCTAGGTTTTTATTTGGTCGATTTTTCTACATTGATTGGATTGGTTTTAACCGGAACCCGTGGAGTGATCAAATCACTTGCTAACTCCTTGAGTACTATTTTACTACGAGGCTTAAAGTCGTTCATATAACTTTCCTCAAGGTAAGTTGCATTCGTTGAAACCACAACTTTATTTTCTTATGGGTTATAAAAATAACCCATTTTGTCCCTTTTAGATATCCTACAAACACACACACTTTTGAATGTACTTTCAACTTATTTGTTTCTTTATCCAGGACATGAGCAGGACGTGCCCATATGCGAATATAGTTTAAAGATGTCTTTTTACCTGTCTACAACTTATGAGGAATTTTAGGAATCAATTTTAAAGGCACATTGTTCAAAAGATAACATACAGTTTGCAGTTTATATCCCTAAAAGGACAATAGTAGTGTTGAATAACTTATCATGGACCTAGCTATATACAACAAAGTCCTATTTTTTCTCTTAGTCATGTCATTTTGCTGTAGAGTACATGGCGCAGTCAAATGCAATAAAATCCTATTCTTTAATAAGTGTCCTAAGAATTCATTGGAGAGGTATTTTTCACCTCGATCGAATCGAAGTGCCTTTATGGGTTTACTTAATTTCTTTTGTGCTTCAACTTGAAACTCCATGAACTTGTCAAAAGTTTCGCTGCTATAATCGATTAAGTAGACATACCTATATCTTGAATAATCATCAATGAAAGTGACAAAGTACTCATACCCCTCGTGTCTTAATGTTTATGGGACTATAAACATCACTATGCACTAGTTCTAGAACCCATTCTACTTGATGCCCTTAGACCCAAATAGTCTTTTAATCATTTTACCCTCTAAACAAGATTCACATTATGGTATAGATTCCACCTCTAAGTGACTTAAAGGTCTATTCCTTACTAACCTTTGCATCTTGTTCAAGCTAATATGACCTAATCGCAAGTGCTAAAGATAATTCTTATCAAGGTGAGAAGTTTTAAGTCTTTTAGAGTTATCTTTAACCTCAGTGTTAAGAAATAAGTCCATCGTAGGTTTAATAAAATATAGGTTTTTTGCATCCATCCACTATAGATAAAAGATTTGTTTTTACGAATCATAACTTTATTATTAAAAAAATTGAATAAGAACCTTTAAACAAGTGACAGAAATTAAATTCCTTTTAAGTTTAGGAACATAAAAACAATCTTTCAAAACTAAAATCCTATAGCTATCAAAGTAAAGATGGACGTCTCCTACTGCTTTAGCCAACACTAAAGATCCATCACCCATCCAAAGCATGAAGTGCTCATATAGCAGACTTCTCGTTTCCTTGAACCCCTATAGGGAAACACAAACATGATTAGTTGTTCTCGAATCTATGACCCAGGTATTATTTGATTCCTCAACTAAACAAGTTTTAATGACCAGAAGTTTGCACTTGTCTACTCAAGACAAGAAGTTCTTGTAATTCCTCTTAATATATCCAACCTTCCTGTAGAAAAAGCACTTTAGCTTCTTCGGTTCCTCTTTTTCTTCTTCTTGTCTTTGCCTTTTGCCAAAATAGAAGACTTCCCATTCTTAGTCCTCTACTTCATTCTATTGCCAGAGTTAATATTGGAACCAAATACAACCGCCAAGTTCGCCTAGCCATCAACCGAAGTTTCCTTGATCAGATTCTCTAACTTCTATAACTGCTTCATCAACTTAGTCAAGGTTACATCCTATCTATTGTTCTAATTATATGAAGCCCTAAACAAGATGAACTCTTTAGTGAGAGTCTCAAAAACCATAGTCATTTATAACTCAACATTAATATCAGCTGCATAGATTTGAGCCTCAGTGAGGTAACCCATGAGTAACATCATATGCTCCTTTGTAGGAGTCTCTTGACTTTATTTGTAGTTAAGGAGCTTTTGAAGAGTCCCTTGCCATTTCATTAAGAATTGGCCTCTAAATATTTCTTCTAGATTATCTAAGATCTGCCTAGTACTCTCATAATCCTCATGTTGAGCCTGTAGCATATTATTTATGCTAGCTATAATGTAACATAGGGCTTGATCATTAGCATCCTTCTAGTGATTATACGCTTGGATTTACTCGTTAGTAGATTCACCGCTAGGCTTAGGAGGACACAGTATGGTTAGCACAAATTTTAGTTTCTCAAAGAAAATGATGATATTCAGGTTCCTTTTTTAATCGTTATAATTCTTGGCAATTAATGTAGTTTTATCGAGTATCGAAGATAAAACATTTTTAGACATTTTAATCTATAATAAAAAATCATATATCAAATATAAGTAAACATTCCACAACAGTTTAATAAGATAACGCAAACAAGTAAGCATATAATATGTTTATGTCTCAAACCTTGAAAAAAATCATAACTTTACAATGATAATCTCTAACTCATAATTCAATAAGCCACCTAGGGGACACTTGCCAAATTCAATTAGGAATGCAAATCCCCACCGATTAATATATGACATCTAAGACTCATCTGATCTAGTATATACTAATATTTTTTTTCTTAGGCCATAAATTTTATTAACAAAGCTCGTAGGGGAGGTTAATAATAAAAATTAATCTTAAGTGTATAAACATTGTTTCAATTATTCTATGAATGATTTATAATTGCCACCAAGAGGTGTACAATGATAAATCATGCCAAAATAAATTCCTTCGAAGATCCAACTCAGTACATGATGAAATCCCTTCCTAAGGGGTCGGAACCATTATGTGTTACCTATGGACCAAAGATGGAGGCCTTAAGTCCTCTCTTTGAAAACCTTCTCTCATTCAGTATTTTTAAAATTGAAGGTTTTATGTTAACATGCATGAACAATTTTAATGAGCAACATTCCTTATTCTACATGGCATGTTATCAGCATATATAGTAAAACAAATTATAATGTAGATAAGCAAAGCAATATGCAAAGCTACAAGCAATATAATAAACAACTGTAATATCATGGTTCTATCCTAGAGAAAATAAAATAAAGAATATAAAAAATCAATTGAAACATATTATCATTCTTCATCTTGTATCTTGTCGTTATATCCTTTTTCATGTGGCTTCCGTCTTCAATTCTTTAATCTCTTATAGATTAAAATTTTATTTTTCTAGTTATCATAAAATTTCATTTTTCTCAAAATTGTCTTAAAAAAAATAAAAAAACTATACTGAAAAATGTACTATTTTAAAATTGATTCTGACCGTTGTCGACTTGTCAATTTGTGACCATAGGCCTGTCGGTCTACGACCATATGCCTGTCGGTATTGGGTAACCAATCTACCGGCCAACAATAAACTAGCGTTTTTCTAAACTTTTGTAAAAAAAAAATATTTTTTAAGTAGTTTTTAATTTATTTTTCAACAATTCAAAAACATAAATGTTTATAAACAAAAAAAAAAAAAAAAACATAGAGAAGTACAATCATCTCCATCTTCTGTCTTCATTTCAAATAATATTTTAATACAACTTTTACAAATCAAAATTAAAATAATAAATCCTAGATAGTAATAATAGACCGCTATCTAATTACATAAAAAACCTAGATATATATTCTAACATCTAAAGAACTATAACTGGTAAAATTAATTAATTAATATAATTATTAAAAAAGAAATTTAATTAACTATAATTTTTTAATAAATATCCACATGACAACATTTAATTATATTGAAAACCTAGATTGCCAACTCTCTAAAAATTAAATTCAAGCATATGAGAGATTAAGATCATATAATTTATATATATAATATGATCATAAACCTATAAAATCAATGTAAACTTATGGCTCTGATACCAATTGTTGGAAAACGATATGCAACGAAATTTTAAAATTTTAAATCAAAGTCTTTTCCAAATAAAAAGTTTGATATGCTAAGTATATAAATTAATAGCAGATCCTACGTATCTCTTTTGTATAACAAAGACTACAAAAAAACTCTGACTAGAGAAGAACATTCTAAAAAAGCCTCAACCAACTAGTCTTTCTTGCTATTCTCTATCTATGAGCGGAGTGCGAGTGGTCACACGTCATATAGCTTCTCCTCTGATGACTCTCCCTCCAACCATTTGAGAAAACCTAAAGCTAAGGTTCCAAATGTTGAACAATAGCTCTCTATGAGTTTCAGAGTTTCTCTCACTTGAATACTCACTCTCTACTTCTCAAGTGATCTAAGAAACAATGAAAAATAGTTCCCTTTATATAGTGGTCAAATTTGGGATCAATCCCTATCGAATTAGGCTTCAAAATTTGAGTCTTAGATAACTTCTGATAAAAAATACGTAAAAAATGCATAACTAGATTATCGCATGCTCGGCATGCTGATTTGGGAGATCGACCTACCAAACAAGCTCCATTAGCATGTTGAACTCAGCCACTAACCTACCAACCAAACGATAATTTGAAAATCTTAAAATATCTTGTTTTACATAGGAATCTTAGATACAGCCTCAGTTTTAATTCACATAATATAATAGAGAAGTTAAATGATTAAAACAGTCATATACATATAATCCCATATCAAATAATATATTATCCAAATAATTTAGCATGTTTATCTTGAATTAATTCATAAAATTAATTCAAACAATAAACTAACACGAATTATTAAATCCAATCTATCGAATTTCAACCAATGTAATAATTAACATAAGTACCAATATGTAGGAAAAATATGTCATATTGTTACAGAAATTAATATGAACTAACAAAGAGGACCTGATAGACATATATAAATCAAGCTTCTATAATTATAAAATAACATATCCCAGGTACATGTATTTTATAATTATCAACTCTAATGCTACTCTACTAAAAGCTTAGAGCTACACTCTCGAACTATATAAAATTATGAAGTTTCAATAAGCTAATCGTCCATGACATATCATAATATGTAGTATCCCAATAGAATATTCATAATCAACATAAAGATAAATTCTATTTTATCTTTTCAATTATTTTTATTTTATGTTACATTATCTCACCAATGAAATACTCATTATTCATAAATAGTATATCATTCTGTTACACCTATGTATCCAAACGGTTGAATACTCCAGTCTTTCAATTATAGGATAATGCCTATAAAAGAATATCATTAACTCTACAAAAAAGCTATAGATTCTATATCTATAAATAACAAGCCTACGTTAATCAAGAATTATGTCTCTGACATACTAGTATGTGTACCATCATCAAATCAAGATGTCACCCTTTGGTATATCAAAAGATAAAAGTCAAGAATATAGGCCCATTAATTTATTTCAAGATTAAGACATAAAACATATAATTGTCTAAAGTGAATTGATTTAAGCAAATAGAACTATTAATCAAATCAATTTAACTTTTTGTCCCAATCTAATATTTCGTCACCTAAGACAATATACCAATGTTTCTACTTGTGGAGTCATAAAGCGTCCAACTTTATTCCGTCGATTGTGGACCTTATCATTAAGACTATTACTTTTAAGATTCATGTCTTATGCATATCTTGTTCATCATATGCACGATCTTAAAGGTTTAGACTGATAATCTTAAACTTTTGTTTGCTTATTATACATTCAACATAAATGAACATAAAGAGGATAACATTTCATATATAAATAACAAACAAACTCTTTATTGATTAAATGTCCCCAAAAACTTATCACATCTTTTAATCCTTAGGGCATCTAGTCTAACAGTAATATCCCACCCCCACAAAGGTCCTTTTTTTATTTTTTTTTTTTGAGGTTTTTCCTTTTTTCCTTTTTTTTAAAATTTTTTATTTTAAAAATAATGGATCAGAATAAAAAAAAATTATAGAATGAAGGTGGGTTTATTTTTGCTTTTTGTGAGACTCAGCTTTTGAACCACTAGATTTCAATTCAATGACTAAAGAAAATGAGTCTTGTTGATAAGAATTTTTGAGTGAATCTGACCATAGCATTGCCTAAAAAAGCATGGAAATATTCTAATTTACCTGAAGGGCTTGAACTTGACTTTGATCTAGATTGTGTAAGGACCTCTAACTCCTTCTTGAGTCACTAAAAACAAGCCTTGAACCTAGAATGATTGAAGAATGATTTTAAATTTAAAAGCCCTAGAAACCAAGATACAAGGATGAAGAACGCAAGATTTTCTAAATCAAACCTTACGCAAATGGAAGCTAATGTCTTGATTCCTCTTAAAGTTCTTGGATCTTGAAAATTTTGTCTTGGTTTTTGGAAAGGAGAAATTCGGCCAACAAGGAACAAGGAGAAAGGATCAAGACGGAAAGCTCTTAGAAAAAATGCTAGAAAGAAACTAAAGCTTTCTAAGTTTGGTCTTCATTATAGACAATTTTAATGATTTTTGCTTAGTCCTCTAAAACCTTAATAATGACCTATTAAGGCACTAATTTTAGCTTAGCTTAAAATCACATGAAAATTAGTCTCCAAGCAATCAACTTAGTCAACATTTTCCTCCACTTTTTACTAATCACTTGGTCATTATTTTCTTTTCTTATTCCAACGGTAATCCCCATTTCATGGGATTGAATAAAAATTTCTTCATCCTCCCTCATTGGAGCTGGTGGTGCATAGGCAGTCTTCCCTCCAAAATTTCCTCCAAATGTTAGCCTTTGAATAAGTTTTCAATGCATCCTAGCCATTCATTGTGGTTCACATACTAATCATGCTTAGTTTTACTACTTAAGCCTAGGAATCCTATTAGAATCATAGCAACATCATCAATTCTTGAACTAAATTCTTCTGTTAAAATATTTCTAATAATTTAATCTCATGATGTTTGGAATATTAATGTAGTAAAATTTTTGTCATGATATGTATTAGTGTGTCGAATGTAAATAACACAAAAAATGTGACATTAAATATGCACATAAACTAGTGAAATTTTGTAAATTAAATTTTTTAATTCAAAAATTTCTTTAGTCAAAATTCTTGGTTATTACATCGCTTGTGACGATGAATTGAAGGCATCTCTGCTGCATCATATTTATCATCTACAAGTTCATTGTGTTCATTCAATGATTATATTATGCAAGTTAATACAAGTTTTCATGTAGCAGAGATTTTTGAGCCCAAAAATCATATTGGCCCCAGACACAAATGTGCTCGGAGTACTTCAAATGCCTTTGGTTTTATTGACAGGTATTTTAACTATTGGATTAATTTTTCAACAGTTTGATTTTGTATGCTTTGCACGTGCTCCTTAATGGTTGCAAATAACTTCTACAATCCTTGAAGATCGGAAATTGATTGCATGACTCGTCTATTTTGGGTGGATGCCATTAGCAAGATAATACCTCGTTTTGTAATTGTGGTCGTCTATTGTATAATTCGCTGTTGGGACACAACCTTCAATTCGGAAAATAGATAAAAATATCTATTAAGAACATTTATACCATTTTAAAACCCAAGCATTCCAAAGAAAGCATGCGATATCCATAAATCATGTGAAGCCACTGTCTCAAGCATAATCGTGGGTCAATGAGGAGCATGCCTAGTGTATTGTCCACGCCATACACTTGGACAATTCTTTCATGTCCAATGCATACAATCCAAACTTCCTAACATTTCAAGATACCATGTTTCTCCCCTTCTTTCAACAATCTTAACACATTTGCCTTGCTTGGAGATGTCAAATATTCATCGTCAGAAGTGCAAATAATTGCTTTATTATAGTATGTGAGAATTTTTTGGTTAGAACCAATTTTATGTGAAGACTTTATACCATAGCAATTTTTGCTTTTTATTATACATGTGAGAGCTTTATACTATTTCCTAACAAAAAGTTTGTTCTAAGTAACTTTGTCAAACAACCTATCAATTATTATGGCCCCGTTTAGTATTGTATTGATAGTTTTTGAAAATATTTTTGCATGCTTTTTGATAGCAAAAATTTTGAAAACATTATTAGCACAATTCTTTAAAAACTTTAATTTTTTAAAACAAAAATTGTTTTCACCTATTTTGAAAATACTACAAACAGGCCCTATGTTTTCTCCAATTCTTACATACTTGTCCACACAATCAACTAGCTTGTCATATGTTAGCGTCCGAATTGTTGTTAATCATCTTTTACAAACCAGAAAAACCAACTCTACCCTATCCATCATTTTTTGAGCAAAATAATTGTCATATGGTTTTATCGTGGGGCTGTTTGCCTCAAGGATTCAGTTGGTTCGAACAAAAAATTTCATCCGAGTCATCATTTGGTAAAAAAGAAATAAAACTCACTTTGAACCCTTGATTAGACATTTTGAACCAAAAAGCAGCCTAAATCCGAAAACATCCTTCCTTATTTTGAACATTTTAAACCCATTTTTTATACCATATACTTCAAAATAAAAAAAGTTTAAACCACTATCAAGGTGTTTGGCAGTGGTGGGAACCACTCAATTTCCACCACAAACTCAGTTATAAATAGTAAAAAACTCTCACATGTTACAGCAACAATAAAAAAAAAAATTGCTACAGTGAAAACTCTCACATGCTACAGTAAAAGTGATTCCCATCGCTAGTTCCCACCGTCCTTTCAAACACCCATTATGTTTTGAACCAATGAACCAAATGTTTTTAGCCTCTGGGTGGAAATGAGTCATCAACTATTAATTAAATTAATTGGTCTTCATGTTAAAAAAATAATCAAATAGTGTCATAACGTTTAAAATGACATTAATGCATTAGAGCATATAATGAATATCAATAGTAAATATAGCTTTTTAGCTAATCTGAATTCCAAATTTAATATTAACATGGTCGCTTGTATAAAAGACTATAATTTAGATACCAAATTTATAACATATGTTGGACTTGTTACAAATTTAATATGAAATATGTCACATGTAAAATTTAACGTAAAAGATTTGATATTGCATTAAAGATTTGATATCGTATTAAAGAGTGTTTTTTTTTTTTATTACTCAAATATCAAAATTTAAAGTGAATACACAACAATAGAAATTTTCTTTAAACTCTACCCAACTTGCCGGCAGGGTGTAAGGATTTGTCATTGGTGTCACCACAAGCTGAAAAAATGCAAAAAGCTTCTGACGAGGTTATCAAGGACCCACCAAAGTGGACCCCACCTAATGACGTGGCCTAAACAGAACCTTGAAGCAAATAATCCAAAGCCAATCCCAAGCAGACACTGGCCGCCTCTACTTCTTTGCTTCTTCTCTCTAACGGGAACCGCAATCGCCAAATCCTTCGTCTCTCTCGCTCTGAGCCGTTCTGATAGAGCGAATCGGCCATGGAAATGGCACTTAACTTCAACACTTCGTCATCCTTCTCCATCTCAAACCCTAACTTCAGAACTATCTCCTCTTCTTCTTCTTCTCTTCTGCTCTCCAAGCATCTCTCTGGCCTCAGACTATCTCCAATTCCATTTTCCGCCTCCAAAAATGCTCTCCAATTCCGTCTACGAAACCCTAGCCGACGAGCTCCGATCAAATGCTCCGTCACCGAGGCTACGGAAACCGCCACTGGTAATTTTTCTCAATTTCTATGCTTGATTATGTACTGGAAAAAAGATGAATGTTTGTTTCGGTTGTTTTGGTGTGTTTCGAAACGTGTAGTTGATTATGAGAACTTTGTTTCAGAGAAGAAGAGCCAGTTGATGAGGAGAAGAGATATTAGGAATATCGCGATTGTTGCTCATGTTGATCATGGAAAGACAACTTTAGTCGATTCTATGTTGAAGCAAGCCAAGGTAATACATCTTCATAATTCTCATTCAAAAGGATATATATCTTTCATTTGAAAGGCATACATACATACATATATATATATATATATATATCTTTATATATCTCGTGTGTGTGTGCGCGCGCGCGCGCGTGTATTCAGGCCTACCATTTTCATTGGCAATATGCAGAACATAGAACACTTAAGTTTAGAAAAAGAAAGAACATAATTTTGCTTAGAAATTTTTGTGGCTTGCAATACAAATACGTAAACAATATGGCTCCAAGGACATTTTTTAGACTGATTGTTTGGTTCAACTAATAAACAGTGTAAAGCTCTCAGTAACTATAGTAAAAGCAAAAAGTTGCTACAGTGTAAAACTCTCACATGTTACAGTTTTTAAATTAATATTCGGTTTTAGTCGCTCTCCCAAACACCCTAGTTTTATCAACTGTCTATCATGTGTTTGATAAATGTCATTTTACAGCTAGTTATTATGATGAGGAGTATTGTCATGTTTCTAATTGTCATTTTTTTGCAGGTGTTTCGTGATAACCAATTTGTGCAGGAAAGGATAATGGACTCAAATGATATAGAGAGGGAAAGGGGTATTACCATTCTAAGCAAAAATACTTCCATCACTTATAAGGATACGAAAATTAATATAATTGACACCCCTGGGCACTCTGACTTTGGAGGCGAAGTGGAACGTATCCTCAATATGGTGGAAGGGATTCTTCTAGTGGTACTTCATTGCGCATTCTATTATTTAGATGAGATTTTTTTCCCTTGTTTGGAAAAAAATAAATTTGTGATTAAAATATATGTACCAAATTTAAAATCATTCTATTGCATATTCTGTTGGATGCCATGTAATTACTTAGGTTTCTATGATGATCTGCTGTTCACGAAAAAGAGCTCCTTCTTGTAGGTGGATTCTGTTGAGGGTCCAATGCCACAAACAAGATTTGTTTTGAAGAAAGCTTTAGAATTCGGCCATGCTGTAGTCGTCGTCATCAATAAGATTGATAGACCCTCAGCTCGTCCAGATTATGTCATCAATTCCACCTTCGAACTTTTTATTGAACTTAATGCAACAGACGAACAGGTAAAATTCCTCTTCTTCTTGTTCTTATTCTTCGTTCTAAAATTCTAAGGTGCTGCATATATGCAGTTAAAATTTTGCATAAATTTCAAGATCTCTTTTATGACAAACTGAAAAAGAAAATTTTGAACCAGTCTTGTGCATGGTAAATCCAACACATCAGAATGGTCTTTCATACTAATATATGATCAACCACATGAGTAGGATTGTTTGTTTAATTTCCAGAGAAAGCAAGGATATTATGCATAAATCCAATTTGAAATCTGGATGAGAGGGTGAAAGCTTAGAATGAAAGGTTTTGCTATAGTTTTTTTAAGTAGTCTTCATCTCATTGTGAATTCCCTATTTGTGCAGTGTGATTTTCAAGCAATATATGCAAGTGGTATCAAAGGAAAGGCAGGTTTATCTCCTGATGATTTGGCAGAAGATCTTGGGCCACTTTTTGAGGCTATTATCAGATGCATACCGGGACCACGTATTGAAAAAGATGGTGCCCTGCAAATGCTTGTCAGTGGTTGTCCTTTTATTTTCATTCATTTTTGTGTAGCTGTTCTTTCTATTTGCCATTCTCTATACCTTTTTCATTGTGATTCTTTCCTATCTGAATGAATAGTCTTTAAAGAACTATTTGTAAAAAAGATTGTCGGAATAAGTTTACAACATGGAGACTGGGGTTTTAAATAGAAAGAACTTTAGCAGCAAACAATCTGAGTCCTCATCTTTCCTTTTATGCTTATGCATGCATATTTGTTATCGGTAAAGTAAATACATGAAGTTTTGGCGAGTTCTGACCAGTTATGTAACTTCTGGAGTTCCAGTTGCCTTAATTTGTTTCTGTGTGAAATTTTGAACATGAAACTGTGCGATGGGTTTTTTTTTTTTTTTTTGTAAATGTATTTGAAGTAATTTTTTCTTTCCATGGTTTTTTTTCTAACTTCTACGAGTAGTTCAGATGTTCCTTCATGCCTACCTATTGTTGAATTATTGTACCATAAGTGTTGATTTATTGCCTGATAAGGCAGGGACAAATTTGTAAGTCTTCGCTGTGAGCATGCGTGTGTACTTTTCTAGATGCTATTGTCTAATAAGTTCTCTGGCATTATTTTTGTTTGGGTATTCTAGGTTACAAATATCGAATATGATGAACATAAAGGACGAATTGCTATTGGACGCGTACATGCTGGGACATTGCAGAGAGGCATGGATGTGAGAGTGAGTGGTCTTTAAACCTGGAATCTTTGTGCAGCAATGCCGATTTCTTTCTTTCCTTTAATATTTTCCTTTTCCTAAACTGCATGCTATATGGTTATTTGTCATACTTGCTTCTTGAATATTAATTGTAGTTAACATCCTCTTTGAGTGGTTTTATAACATCATCTTTGAGTGGTTTTGCAAATTGTTAAAATGAAAAAAGATATCCTTGTTTATTTTTCTTTTTTGTATCTTCTCTGAGTTTTGTCTGAAATGAAAAAGGAAACTTGAGGCTTCGACTTCTGTATGGAAGTCTTATTCCTGTGGACAAGATTTGTAATGGCATAACAAAGTCGTTTCCAAAATTATATTATCTTAAAATTTTGCTTATCATTTGAATTTTTTAGGTATGCACCTCAGAAGATTCATGTAGATATGCAAGAGTAAGTGAGCTTTTCGTGTATGAGAAGTTCAGTAGGGCTCCAGCAGATACTGTGGAAGCTGGCGATATCTGTGCTGTTTGTGGAATTGATGATATTCAGGTAATAATTTACTTCTGGAGTAATGTACTGTTTTTACTACTTACTACTTCTTATATAGATATAAATAATACTGTCATACCGTCTCAGTTTACAACTTGCGACAGATGTTTTGTTTATTGAAATTGTCCTAGAGCTTATTAGCATGGCTCTAAATTGATTTCTCAGATTGGTGAGACAATAGCTGATAGATCCTCCGGCAAGCCATTACCTGCCATTAAGGTGGAAGAACCAACAGTGAAAATGGCATTCTCCATAAACACTTCTCCATTTGTTGGTCGTGAGGTATTTTCATACTGTAGTAATTTGCACGTCTTACTAACACTATGTGGCACATTTGTCTAACTAGTCAATAATAAATCAATGTCTCTCAAAGATCAGTACACTGTGTAGCCTGATTGGTAATATAATACTTGTCAGCATATTTAGTTACAAAATAACACCTCAGTCTATGTGGAACTGATGACCAAAATTCCTTGGCTAATTGCCAGGGAAAGTATGTTACTAGTAGGAACTTAAGAGATCGGCTTTACCGTGAGCTTGAGCGTAATTTGGCTATGAAAGTTGAAGATGGTGAAACTGCAGATACATTTATTGTTAGCGGGCGTGGTACCTTACATATTACCATCCTGATAGAAAACATGTAAGTATAGGTTGTGCTTTTGCTTAAATACTACATTTATGTGCATATTCTAAACTTAATGCTTTTCAGGCGAAGGGAAGGATATGAATTCATGGTGGGACCTCCCAAAGTTATCAACAAAAAAGTGAATGACCAGTTGCTAGAACCATTTGAGGTAATGTCATCACGTTAGTAATAGATGGCATGAATGGTTGACAAAGACGTTGACCTGTTTTGACCAAGAAGAGAAGCATAATTGGGTAACTTATAGATAATATAAAATGATGAAGTGGATTAGTCAAAAAATAATAGTAATAGTAATAGTAGTAGTAGTAGTAACATATAGATAATATAAAATGATGAAGTGGATTAGTCAAATGATGATGATGATGATGATGATGAACTTGTGATCCTTTAACGAAACTTTCTGAAAGTTTATGGTGCTCTGAGAATTATAGTTCATGAACATAGAATGTGAGCCTACGCAGACATGGATTGTATGATTGCTTGCAGATTGCTACAGTGGAGGTGCCAGAAGAACACATGGGTTCAGTGGTTGAGCTTCTTGGGAAAAGACGAGGTCAAATGTTTGATATGCAAGGGGTTGGGTGCGTATTATATTCTTTTTATTGCGGTACTTACAAGTATACAAGTTTGAATTACACTCATAATTACAAACCTAAAACAGTGCATAAGTAAACAATATTGCGTCGTTGCATGTGTCGTCATTAGCAATGAGCCTATGCAGACATGGATTGAGCTACAGTAGAAGTCCATCATTCTCTATATCACAAGGGGGAAGGACGATCATGATATTATGCTATCTAACAGGAACACTTTTATTACTTCTCTATCCTTTTCCATGCATATACTAGGTTATAGGTAGCTGAATTAGCTCCTTATTTGATGTAACTTGCGAGCTGATAATCTGTATTTTTGGTGTGCTAGATCGGAGGGCACTACACTGCTTAAATACAAGATTCCAACCCGTGGTCTTCTTGGTCTTCGGAATGCAATTCTAACAGCTTCTCGAGGCACTGCAATCCTCAATACAATATTTGATGGCTACGGTCCCTTGGCTGGGGATATCAGTACCCGGGATCAAGGCTCACTGGTAATTTCTTGCACCTTTTTGAGCTTGGTGGTGGGGGTTTTGACCTTAAGAACTCAGTATCAGAGGAGGTTCAGAAATTAATACAAGACTACACCTGCAATCACTTTATACAACGTTCGACAGCAGAAGTTTTTGTATCACTCATTTTCTTCGCAGCATCTATTAATTGAGATTAACCCAGTTTTTTCTTTTTCTTCTTGGTGTTAGTGTGATACATGCGATTGAAGTGATTTACGTGCATAAACTGAAGTACCAAAACATGTGGGAACGGTTTTTTCAGGTTGCTTTCGAAGATGGAACGAGCACATCTTATGCTCTTTCCAGTTCTCAAGAGAGAGGGCAGATGTTTATTGGTCCTGGAGTGGATGTTTATAAAGGTCAGATTGTTGGCATCCACCAACGGCCCGGTGACTTGGCTCTTAACGTCTGCAAGAAAAAGGCTGCAACAAATATACGTTCAAACAAAGAACAAACAGGTAGCTTTAATACCTGCTCTGCTTTCATAGAACAAGTCTTAATTATCGTACCATTAGCTCTTAAAAGGCCTTCACTACCCTCGACAGTCTTACTTAATCCAAGATTAACCTTCAAATCTTACTTTATATTTTGAAAAATTTATTCATTTGCTGCACAAATTCATGGATCAGTTGCCTCTAATTATCCATATTCTCCTCTTTTTGTAGTCATTCTCGATACCCCAATGGACTACAGTCTGGACGACTGCATCGAGTACATCCAAGAAGATGAACTGGTGGAAGTGACACCCTTGAGCATTCGCATGTGCAAAAACCCAAAGCTGGCAAAGAAAACAAGGTAGACGAATATATAGACAAATATACCATGTCAATTTTCACAAGTATCACTCTCAATCAGAAACTTATAGCTGCCTCATTGAATCCGCATACTTGTAGCAGATAGACACAAACAACTTCTCTCTGCATAGTTATTCCCTTTTATGCATCCAAATTCTTCAAGGCGTTAAAAGGGTATGTAGGATTTTGCAATCTTGGTGATATACAAAGGGCAGGCATCAAAATTTGTATTAGTACAAAATTATTCATTGTTTATTAGGTGTGTTGGATCGCCATTATTGAGTTGTAGTTCAAACTTTTTGACTCTCTTCTATTGATATTAATTAAAAACTCCAAATTGGGTTTTTCCTTCTATTTTGGTAAACACCAAAAATGCCATAAATTCCCAACAAGTCAAATGAGAAGGGCTGATGAACTTGCGCTAATTGCTAAACAAGAAGTCGTCGTCGTCGTCTTGGCGGTAGGCGTGTAACCTAGACGAACTTGTGGGGGCCACCATCTAATCAGGAGTGGTCCTCATTGAAGAGATTCTTTTTTGAGTTTTTAGAATTTGTCGTGGATGAATCTTGCCAACTATGATTAATTCCAGAGGACTTTTTCTTCCCCCATGTTTATCTCGCTTTCCCATTGACCTTCTAGTATGGAGAAATTAAATATGGTTTTATTTTGTATTATTAGACCTTTGACTTTTAAGGTGTCTAGCAAAATTCAAGAAATTTTAGTTGATTGTAGGACCCAATCGTCTGGTTTACTGCCAAGTGTGCGGTGTATGATTATTGATGGACATTTACAGAACTAGTTCTTTGACTTGTTCTTACAAGGCCAACGACAAGGGACTTGTAATTTCCGTAGGAAAGTATAAAAAATAATATAGGCATGATGTGGCTCAATTTTAGTATCATGAGCAATAAAAGCATCTACCATAAGAAAACTTTCAAGTAGTCAATTTTTTCATACAATGGTAACAAGCATCACAACCACTACCTCTCATTTTCACCCCTTTATTTTAATTTTCATAAAGGTTATGTTTTAAGATTTACTTTTTATAAATGTTACATACTTTTATTTTTTGCATAACTCAACACGTAATATAAATAATAATGTGGTATAAACTTTTTTAAATGTAGCATAAATAAAAATATAACTTTAAAATTGTGACATGTAATTTTTCTTCTATTTTTGTTTGTTTGTTTTGTTTAATTGATTTGGTTTATTGACTAATTCTGCAATTAGCAAGCATAAATATAGACTAGGTCAAGCGTTAAGTCTTATGTATTTTGCTCGAGGTGTAGCACCCACGTCAGCCAAGTATTGTCGTCGGGAAGATTCTAGAACTTGAAGTGGGCCATCAAAGAAAACTATGGAAATCATTCATCTAGAAAGCCGATTTGCTCTCTTATACACTATATGATAGATGTATTTTTAACTTCTTGCCTTTTATTAGGGTGGAAAATAATGTTGGAGGTATGGAAATTATGTGGGTCAAGTCATGATTGTCTTCCTTTCTTGCTTCACGAATTATGAGCTTATTTGTGAAGCTGAGGATGTGCAATACCACACGAATATATGTGTGTGTGTGTGTATGTTTGTATGATAATCACTTGACAATCTCCCAAAAGACTAGTTAAAAAAAAGACAAAAGTAAGATTAGTTGATGGACCCGGCCAATGAATATTGTGAGAAAATTTACATTTAGTTGCTATGATTTAGAGCAAGAAAGCGACCCATGGCTTGGAATTAAGAAATTTAGGGAAGCAGTTAATTTTTACAACTTGGTCTCATCGTTGAAGGCCATGAATCAAAAATAATCACATCACAAAACCTCTAGAAGCAGTCCTTTTCTCTGTTTTTCAAAAGATTAAAAAAATAAAAAAAATGTTCAATATAGCTAGTTGTCGCGGTATGAACTTTATATTGTTTCGGGACAGAACGTAATTAGATCAAAGCGAAGTATACTATTAGTCATGAGCAGAGGTGTTTAAACATGTCATTAGTAATATACGAATTATACATCGTAAAAATTTACCCTTACCTTGAGTATTTGCCTGTGATTCTAATTTTAGTTTGTGACTTTGTTCCATGATTGCTTTCATGTACAATTTACATCAATAAGGGATCTATGTCTGTTGATTTAGAGAGACGTTATAGAAAAAACATAAAAAACATATACAAGAAAAGGAGCAACATCAAAAACCTACTTCTTATCTGTAATGTAATGGTGGTATGGCGCCAAAAGAATGGCCTACTAAACCTTGCTTTTATATTATCGAGGGATTAATTTCTACTGTTCGTAATGAGATTGCAATTATGTTTCTCAATAGGCTCGTCGAATATGACAGCCATTGTGACTTTGGCGCTTTGGATGTTAGTTTAATTCATAACTTTATGAAACAAACCTTTTAGTCCTAAAAAAGGGCACTTTTGAGAGAAAAATCCCAAAAACAGGGAGCCTGATATTCAATTTTTATGATATTTGAGAATAATTAATTTTGATTATTCATTAAAAAAAATGTTGTCAAATTGTTAATTACCATTTCTTTTAAGGTAACGTGAAAAAAGGAAATAAAAAATCTTTTGACATAGATGATTTGGACTATGGGTTAAAATTGGGTGGGTTGAATAGAATTTAACTTACTTAATCAACCCAGAGATCAAAACCAAACCTTCCAATCAAAGTTTGGGTGGGTTGGAAAAAAAATCAAAGCTAACAATTTAACCCAAAATGAATCAAAATGCTAAAATTCATAAGATATTGGTCTTATAAAGGACCAAAATTTCTTCAATAAGTTAAAACTAACATAAATCAAAGGCTCCGTGATACTAATTCAAATCAAACACATTAATAGGGTGTTTGGCAAAGTAAGTTAGAACTTATGAGTTCTAACTCAAATGGTAAAAAGCTCTTATATATCACAGTAAAAAACAAAAATATTGCTACAATATAAAGCTCTCATAAACTACAATGTTTTGAACCAAAATTGATTTTGATCATGGTTCTAACTCACTTGATCAAACGCCCTATAAGTCATAAACCAACAAATAAACTATAATAGAAACTAATACAACAAAAATACTAAGAAACATCAACTAATATAGTATACAATTGTCAATCTCTAATTCCAAGCATCTCCATTCAAACATACAAATAATACACATATACTATTTTCAAAATGTATTTGTTAACTTCTCACGAATGCAAGTAAGGGCATTTTTAAAAAATTAAAAGTAAGAACCAAAATAATACACAAATGCTAGAAACAATATATGACAAAATGTATTTTTCAGCTTTGTATATGTGTAATTTGTATATTAAAATTATTTATAAATATTTTTTATATGTAAAAATAGATTGGGTGGGTTGAGCTAGAAGGGGTTGAGAAAATCCCAACCTAAACCCACCCCATGAAACCTCAGGTTAGATTAGGTTGTGTTAAATTTTTTGTCAGATTTTTTGGGTTCGGGTTATCTCAGGTTGAGTTACGTGGGTTAATTGGGTTAATTAACCCAATTAATGAACTAATTTGGACTATTTCTTTGTTCACCCCTAATTTGGACTATTTCTTATGTCATTCGAGTGGATTTGAGTGATAGAAAAACATTATAAAAGAAACAATTATTGACTTCTCTTTCTTTTTTTAAATCACATAGTCAACACCAGCTTAATCGGTTTTAATATACATGTGAGTATCAATGTATTAAGTCATGAATTCTGATTTTGTGAGACAATATTTTTTTTATTAATACATAGTATATTCTCTGATTTCAATTAAACGCCAAGTGTTAAACTTTCATATACAAATTTCCAGTCAAAAGTTGCAAAAGAAATAAATGTCGTCCATGACTCTACTTGTCCTCCACCTTTTACCATTGTCATTAGTTCTTTCTTTCTGTCTTGCAACTTTTCTTGCTGAAACCACAATTGTTGCTTTACAACCCAAACAAAATTCAACCACATAATGCTCTTCTCTCTTGCTTTATTCAAAATTTGCACTTGCGCCTTATACTTTGTCCAACTGTCTTTCTTTCTAAAAATTAAATGTTCTAGAAAAAACAAAAAGCCCTACAGCCTACTCATGGACCAGCCTTTTTTAGCTTGTCTTTTCCTTATTAATGTTCTAGAAACGATCTAGAATTTGCCTTAAAGGGGAGATCGATCACTTTAAGCATTTGCAATTTTAACTCTTGTTTTAATTTTTGAAATGCAATCCTTATTTAAGAGAAAGAAAAAGTAGAGATGATGATCTATAATCTATGATCCATAATATTCTATAATCTATAATCTATATCTATAAGATATATAGAAGAGATAATTCCCTAAAGGTCAAGTTCCCTCTTCACCTCTATAAGATATATAGAAGAGGCAATCTAGTAAAGGACAAATTTGCTCTTCAAAAATTAAAGGACAAATTTACACTTCATCGTCTCTATCGCATGCTTCTTCTTCTTCTTTGAAAAAAAAAAATATTCATTACATATTTTTAAGTGAAAAATTCATTTTTTAATTAAATTTTTCAACCATCATTATGTATAAAATAAATTTATTTATTTTTATTTAACCATCATTATATATTTTAATTAAATTTCACAACTTTCTAATAAGTGTATATAATTATTTCAAAATTTTATTGTATTATTTTTGAAGTTTTAAAATAATTGAGTTCTTATATTTAATCATAATTGTCTCTCTATGTATGGAAACGTAAATGCATACATGTTCAAGTTTTACGTTAAATATAAGATTGAGTTAGAAAAACTGTTTTTCTATTTAATTTTACAATGATAGATGATTACAAAAATAGTTTTTATACCGAAAATATTGACAACGTAATTAATAATTGAAAATGTTTTCTTTTTTTTTTTTCTGGCAAAAAGAATGCATAAAAGATTAAAAAAATGCTAATGGGGGAAGTGGACATGCCTACTAGTATCTATAGAAAAGAGAGCATGGCTTGAATTTTGTTTACTTCAACCTTACTTAACTTACCTAGTTGATTGCTTTTAATTTTGTTTTTTGTTTTTTGTAATTTTGTGTTTAGTATTGTTTCTATTATTAAAATAGTTTTATTTTCTAACTTTCTTTTTGAAATAATTTTTCTCAAGGGTGTTCTTATTTGAACAATTCTCAGGTAGTCCTCTAAAATGTCACTTTGCTCATACATGGTGCTAATAAAATACCTTTTCAAATAATTACAAGATAATTTTTCTCAAAACAATCTTTGATTGAACCTATCCAGTGGTTCAATCTAATTCCTTTTTCACTTTATTTAAATGCAATAATTTAGATTTAGTTTGCATATCTCTTATTTCTTCTCTCACGGCGTCTGCCTAAATTTTAAAGGTTATCCAACTTTTAGTTGAACTACTATGTCTACATTATTTTCACGTTGTTTTTGGGATTAGAGAAGTGCAATTATATGAAGCAAATATATTAACAATTTTTTTTTCTTTCTATAACACAGAAATAGAAGAGTAAACATGTCAACAAAGCAAAACACGTTTTAGTCAATCTTGAATCATGTCCGCTTCAAAAACTTAATTAGTTCCAATTAAGCTATTATAAAATAATGTCTTTAATTCAATTAATTATATAATAACATTTTTTACTAGCAAAAAATATATAAGAACTTTTTTCCTTAACAAGTAATGGATACTAGTTTATACTGTGTGCACCAAAAAAAGGTGTTAGCTGAGAAAAGAGAAAGCATTAACCTCAGCTGTTACTTCAACGGGCTAACGACATAATGGTCATATTATACTGAAATCTAGTTAAAATTAATTTATATCAATATGAGGAACATACTTATTATCTATTATTTATTATTTATCTATATATTACGTATATAAAGTCAGAATACATGTTCTGGAACTTTCTCTCTAGCGTATGAGACGTTCTTTCTCTCTCATCTTCTTTCTTTTTTTTTTTTTCATTTGCTTTTTTTTTCTTTTTGTTTTTTTATTCCTTTTTCCTTGTTATATCATCGTATCCCCTCTCTATTTTAAGGTATGCCTATGTGTTTATTACAAATGTTGTATTAGAAGAATAATAACAAACGGAATACGTGCACGCCTTTAGCTTGTGTTTCCGACTAGTCAATGCATATTAGATAGACTTCTACCAAAGTTTCTTGAGAATTTCTTGACGAATGTGGTTAAAACATGCACAAAATGAAGTTGTCTTACGTATTTACCTATGCATAAAAGCATGCACCGTCCCAAAAAACAGATCATTGTGTACAAGGCATCCTCGTGAATGTCACTTTTAATAAGTTCATGTTCACACATGAAGCTTTTTACCGAATTCCCATTCTTAGAATTCTGCATGAATAATAATAATAATAATAATAATAATAATAAGTGCTTCTTAAAAAAAAAAAAAGGATCACAATACATATAATTGGGCGAAGATTCGTATAACTCTACCCCATCAAGGCTGTACAACATGGAATAAATCAGAAGGGGCAAAAAAAAAAAAAAAAGTGGGTCAAAAGAAAAAGAAAAACCATCAAAAAAATGACCAAGAATGTAATGAGAATCAAGCATAAATTATTAGCAATTCATATATAATTATAAATTATGAACAAGAGCGCAATTTGCTCGCGGGGAAACATCAATCAATATTGACCATAACCCTTATTTTCTACGAGTAAACTACATTTTTTTAATTTAATTTCTTCAACTTTAGGAGGTTGGAACCAAGAATTCTTAACTCCAAATTCTATATTATTCATATCCTTCTAGCATTCCACTCTCAAACCTATTTTCCCGGAACTACGACCTAAAGAGTAGCATACTTCAATCCATAAAAACCCACGTACTATTTTAATATTTGTATGATCATCTTTTTATAATAAAAAAGTTGAGAGAGAAATAATTATATCAAAAGAGATAACTTCATGAGTTTTGAACAAAAATTTAAATTTTAGTTTGAAAAACATAGCAAAAAGAATTAAATTTTGGCTGGAACCTATAAATCAAATGAGACACTACTAGTTAAATTTCGATATCATTGCATATATAGCAATCAAAGCACTGGCATGCACCTCGTGAAGTTCACTGTCCTTAAGGAATCTGGGTTCTCCTTGGACAATATATGGAAGGTTTTTGTAGTAAATAATATTTACATTGTCCTAGGGTTTTTAAATGCTAGGCAACATCACAAGCGAACAATCTTCAATTTTAAAGAGATTTTATTTTTGCTTTGAATTTTAAAGTGATTAGATGAAAGTTTAATGAAGTTGAAGCAAGTATTTAAAGATGTCAAAACGGGTCGGGCCTAGTGGCCGATACGAGCATGGTACGTTAAAAAGTAGGTATAGCACAGCACGATACAATTTTTTAATAGGCCTAGCCTATCCTGTTTATTAAATTGACTGAGCTAGGTGTAACTTTTAGACATGAAGCATGTTAAGGGTACGACAAGGTAAAAGCTCGGCACGAGCACGTTAAAAGCACGATTTAGGTTCAATCATAAGCATGATTAAAATATACAATTTAAAAGTAATTTTACTAATATATAAAATATTTTTATAAATAAGTTCTAAATTTCTAATAGATTTGATTAAAAAAGAAAAAAAGATCAAATAAATTCTTTGTTGTTGGTAAATTGTTACATGTCAATATATACTTACTTTTTTTGATTTATATGAAAAACTAAATAATGGAAACCACACCACACAAGATTCTATAATGTTGTTGTCCTCAAAAAAAGATTTTTTTTATCAATATTCCACTTACTTTTATTATGATTTAATGTTTTCATTTTTTTTTTGTAAATTTAATATTAGATAGGGGAAAGACATATTAAGAGTTAAAATTACAATAAAAAGCATAAACATCGATATGAGCACAAACATGTCCTAAGCACTTTATCGGCACGGACCATAAATAAATGGGCCATGGGCTAGGTTTGAAGCCACAAAAATTAACTGAGTCGGGCCTAACATAACACGATAAATAAATGAGCAGGCCCAGGCATGATATAAGGTATGCTTGGGCCTAAATTAAATAGGCTGAGCCGGACCGAGCCAGCCTATTTGACATCTTTGCATGCATTATTCTCATCAGATTCTTACTTTCTCGAAAAACTCTTAAAACTTAATTCCTATAATTCTATGGAGGGTATAGATATTACAAAATAATAAATAGGATTAGTTTCATAAATGTCTCTTATATTATAAAAGGCTAAATTGGGAGAACTTTCTAAAAGCTGTTTTTGGCTTTCTAAGTCCAAAAACTGCTTACTCTTGTCCAACATGCCAGCTGAATTTTGAAAATAAAAAAAAAATCGTTTCACCTTTTAAATTATTGTAGTTTCATAAACATTCCTTAACTAATTGATTTTATGCCAGGCTGCCTCCCAATTTTTTCAAAAGGGGTAAGTTAACACAAAATCAATAGTCTTGGTGACACATTAACTTAAAATCAATAGTTTAAGGTACACTTATAAAATTATAACTAGTGTCACATTCTCATATTTTTGGTATAAAAGATGGATTCATATAAAGAGAAATTTGAACGATTTTACATAATTTAGTCAGTAAATAAAAGATTTTAATAGTCAATGAAACTATTAAAACCGTGGTATATACATTGGACATAAAAAATTAATGGGTGTAGTTTCAACTGTTATGTTTTCAATCAGTATTATTATTATCAATCATTTGATAGAAATTTAACGGTTGTAATAAAGTGAATAGTTGATTAAAAAATTTAATAACAACTAATGAGAATTCTTATCAAACTACATAGCAATTATTATTAAAATGTACCCTTAATTATTGAAAACGTAACTATTAAAAACAAGAAAATTAATACTAATAAAAATGATTGGATCAAATACAGTCGTGCGAAATACCTTGTAGTTCTGGTGAATATAAATGTTACAAGGGCAGTTGTTTAGCACACTTGTCATGAAAACCTATTAAAATCGTCATTTTACTATACCTTTTGACTTCCCACTCAATTACTTCACGTATATTCTTCAGGGCAAATTTTATGTGTTCTCATTGCATTTAAGGCTTTCAACAGGTAGAATAGGAAGTGGGACCAATAGAAGCGGGAAAAGTTATCACAGAGAACGGGGGTTATATTTGGTAAGAATTACATCATCTCATAATTTAAAAACTAATAATAAAAGATATTTTGAAAAATCCCGAATAAGGATAACCACATGCAAAATATTAACAAACATTAACTTTTCCTAATATTTTATCCATTATTTATTGTCTCTTTCATACCTTACTAATATGACTATAAGAATTCATGTTTGGATTAATAGAAAAAAAAATTGCATCAAATAACACAGTTTCAATTCTTAATATAGCAACTAGTACACTTATAAAAATATTGAAGTAAATAACATTTTTAAAATCTTGTAACATTTTTAAACACTTGAATTTTAATTTAACCTTCTGCTTTTTCTTATTTTTCATTTTGTTTTTGTTTTTGTTTTTGTTTTTTATTATCACGTTGTTGTTTCGTGTTTATCTATGCGTCTTTTATACAAAAATAAATTTAGTTTTAATCTAAATAGGCTATTTACTAAACACTATTACTTTTGGTCTATTTTATTATTATTCCTATTAATAATGAGCTAATTCCCTCCTTCTTCCAAAAAGTAAAAAATAAAAAATAGTTTTAAACCACTATATCCCCTGCATTGAAATTACACGTGATAGTTTGACAAAATTTAATAGAAATTCAACAATTTAAAATTGTGCTTTTGTTTGTTTTGTGCTTTTTTTTTTTTTTTTTACATAAATAAAGGGTTAGGTGGTGTCCTTACGTCCTACATCCTACATCCAGTAAGAATAATAAGAGTTCTCGTGCCAACGATAATAAAATCATTGACGGGATAATGCTGATAGGAATTCTAATCTTAGACCTCCATCATCTATAGAGACCATGAGGTTAAAGAGTTTGTATTTGTCTAGGCTTTCGAACCCATAACCTGCTAGAAATGTAATTTGTAGGTAATCCTTCTTTTGTCATCATGCCATCGCGATCAATATTGTGCTTTTTTTTGTTTTTTTTTCCCTCTTATCCTATTCGAAACTTCTAATTTTTATTGCTTCGATTTCCCACGAAGTAGAAAATTTTCTTTGTTTTTTTTCTTTATTTTGTTATTGTCGTTGTTATTATTATTATTATTATTTTTTTTTCCCGTTTGATTTGGAAGGTGCAATTCCACTGCTTTGAGTAATATACTAGTATGGTACCCCCACGGGCGGGCTGAGCTTAGTCAGTCTTTCAAACATTGCGTTCCAAGTCAAAATCGTCCACCTTGACCGGCCTGCTCAAAGTTGGCTGACGCTTCAATTCGTATTCTCCACATGCGAAATTACGAGATTACCCTTTTCCGGTCACTCTGTTCCCTTTTTTTTAACGGTAAGGTAATTTTTTTTTTTTTTTGAAACTAGAGAGAAAATGGCTTTTTGTATTTCTCTCCAGACTCACTTTCTTTTTTTTTGTTTTGGAAAAGTGTCCAGGGATTTCTGTTCAAAGGAAAAGAAAAGGGACCCAAAGAAAGAAAAAACACACATCCAGCTGAAATTCCAATTATCTCCCAGTCAAACCACTCAAAGCAAAGATGAAAAACCATCCAGGTTAAATGACGGCTCAAGGCCAAAATTGTCATTTAAATTTCTAGAACTTTCATGGTTTCTGGTCAAGCAGTTTAGAAAGAAACTAATTTACTGACGAAATTACCCTTTCAAAATTGTTGAATTGATCCCATTGCTTAGGGGTATTCATGGAATTATGGATCTTGTAACTTGCATGTGTGTTTACTCCAACTCAACTAGCTTTTTTTTTTTTTTTTTTTGGTTGTGTTATTATAAAAGGAATAGTCGTTATAAAAAAATGGTATTTATTTGGCTTCTAGATGGATTAGATTTTAGAGCTCTGGCGAATAAGATGAGGCCACGTATTGAGTAGTTGTGGTGACAAGCAGGTCACGCATGCCAACGGAAGATACGACATGTCAGACTCATTGGGTTGACAATTGTTCTAGGTAGTCATAATTACGATTGTACCCCCCAAGTCACCTTGGCAATTTGCCCCGTGCATTTAAGATTTATCTTGCAAATCTTCTAGCAACAAAAAATAGAAATATCGTACGAAATTCTTGCAAAGGGAAAAAGAAATAGAAAAAGAAAAAGAAAAGAAATACAATCCAGTTTTTTATTTAAATTTAGATAGAAATTTTAACTCGAGACCTTAAAATTAGACGGATATGTAGAATTCTGGGTCGTTTGAGAAAATGATTGAAATCAACAGTTTTAGTTTAAGAACTGTAGTACTTCAGAGTTTTTTCCTGTAACAACTTTTAGCTTTTATTATAGCATGTAAGAGCGTTACATCATTCATAATTGTAACTAATAGTTCTAACCATTTTTTCAAACGACCTATACATATATTGTTAAGTCTATAATTTGATATAACTGGACCTTAAAATTAAAAAGATACTTCGAACTACATATATTGTTAAGTCCATATTTTGATATAGATTTTTTATCTTTAAAATTCTTAGGTGAGATTATACTATAGGTACTCAAATTTCTTGTCCAATATTACCTGTTAATTCTATCTTGTTTTTTACTTTTCTTTTTCTTTCAATTTTTTTTTAAACTTTTAGAATAATGTAATATAATACAATTAATTAGATATTATTGAAGCCACTCAACATTGAGACAGAGAATATGAATCTGATATAATATAATCTAGTTTTCATTGTGTTATCAAATATTGAGCTTTGAAGATTCAAGTGGATAATCTTTAATTTAATTAATGGTAGAGTTTTGAAGATTCATCTGAATAATCTTTAATTTATGTGGGATTTTTTTTCCCTTTTTTCCTTTTAGTAAAAAGTTGAAGGTATGAAGGCATGATTCATCGCCAAATCAAAAAGAGACATGGGGGTATTTTGGGAAATGAGAAATTCAGAATTTTGTTTTGGATATTTTGGGAAACAAGAAAAAAAACATCTTCCCCAGCTTATCCTTACCTGCATCTCTCTCTCGTGAAGGTGAAAAAAACAAAAAAGATCTAGAGAGAGAAAGAAAAAAGGAAGTCTCTGCGAAAGAGGCTGAATTGAACCTTTCTCTCTCTCTCTAGATGTTTCTGCTCTCTCTTGATCTTCTTGATTAAAAAAAATAAGAATTTGGTAAATTTGACACGCTAGAGAAAGAAAAATTAATAAAAAGAAAACGAAATTCCTATTTTCATCGTTTTCTTCTCTTCTTCCCCTCCTTCCCTTAAATACTCATTTCTCTCCTTCCAAATCTTTCAGACCTTCTCTCCGTCGTTTCTCTCTACAATTCTCCATTTTTCTCTCTCTAAAATTATGCGCTCTTGAATTTCTTTCCTCTTTTCCGAGAAAGTTTTCCCAATCGAATTGGATCGCGAGAAAGTGCAGTTTCGGATCTCGAATTGCGATAATTTTTGGATTTCCGATTCCGATCGCGCGATTTTCCGACCTGAAGTGGGGAGGAATCGTCTAGGGTTTCGATTCCATGGGAAATTGTTGCGCAACACCAGCTCCGAACAAGGGGAAGAAGAAAAAGAACAAGCAGAACCCTTTCTCCCCAGATTATGTTGCAAACCACCATGGAAACGGCGGGAGCAAGCTGTCGGTGTTGGCGGACCCGACCGGGCGCGAAATCGAGCTGAGGTACGAACTCGGCCGCGAGCTCGGGAGAGGAGAGTTCGGGATTACGTATCTCTGTACGGACAAGGTCACTGGGGAGACTTTTGCTTGCAAGTCGATTTCGAAGAAGAAGCTGAGGACGGCCATAGACATAGAGGACGTGAGGAGGGAGGTGGAGATCATGAGGCACATGCCTAAGCACCCAAACATAGTGACGTTGAAAGACACATACGAGGACGACAATGCGGTTCATCTGGTCATGGAGCTCTGTGAAGGTGGGGAATTGTTTGATCGGATTGTGGCCAGGGGTCACTACTCGGAGAGAGCCGCTGCTGCGGTTACCAAGACTATTGTTGAAGTTGTTCAGGTGACAGTTTGAGTATTTGTTTGTTTTGTGATTGGATCTGTGTGTTAATTTCGAAGTTTTGGAGTTTAATTTCGTGTTGTGGATATTTATCATTTGATTTTGTATTGTGGGTATTAATTAAACACTAGGATTATGTAATATAGAAGTATGGTGATTATGCCGCTACTAAGTGGGAGCTTTTTCTTTTTTCTTTATTTATTTCCTTAATTTAGTTTGTCTTGCATAAAATTACGATGCATTGTGCAAGTACATAAGTATTTATTGAGTTAGATATCGGTGGTCATATTGCCATATGGTTTGTGCTGATTGGATTCTGTGAATTGATACTTTATACTTTTTTTTTTCCTGTGTGAATTCCACTTTATTCGGGTTTTTTTGTGGTGAAAAAGTCACTTTTTCTGTTTGCTTAGAGTGTGCACCAATTTTATCGCCATAATCTGAAATTAAATGGTACTTATATATGTTTTTCCCCTTCATTAGCTGCTATCTTTTTTCCTGTCCTGTTCTGATCGATCTTTTCTTTTTGGCAGGTCTGCCACAATCATGGTGTGATACACCGGGATCTGAAACCTGAGAACTTTCTGTTTGCAAATAAGAAGGAAACGGCACCTCTAAAGGCAATTGATTTTGGGTTGTCTGTCTTTTTCAAACCTGGTAATTTGTTTGAAAGCTCTAATTTGTTCAATTATTGGAAGATTGTTATCATTAGATTGCTTTCTTCCGAGTATTTTAGCTGAAGTTTGGCATTTATGCAGACGAAAGGTTCACCGAGATTGTTGGAAGTCCTTATTACATGGCTCCTGAGGTACTGAAACGTAATTACGGCCCAGAAGTAGATGTTTGGAGTGCTGGAGTAATTCTGTACATCTTGCTTTGTGGTGTTCCACCTTTTTGGGCAGGTTGATTTTCTTCATCTCTTTGTCTGAACCTTTACACTTGTTAGAGTTGAAACTGCTACAACACGTAAATATCTTATTTGTTGCTTTACATTTGAAGGGAATAGTGAAAGGGCTTCTTGAATTGCAAGTTTAACAATTTTGAAGAAAGTTATTTACATTATACTCTATAGGACCTGTAACTCTGCTGTCTAATTTCTAATTCTAAATACGTTATCTTATGGTGCAGAAACTGAACAGGGAGTTGCGCAAGCAATTATACGGTCCGTTTTGGACTTTAAGAGGGATCCTTGGCCTAAAGTTTCTGAGAATGCGAAAGACCTTGTGAGGAAGATGCTTGACCCTGATCCTAGGCGTAGACTCACGGCTCAGGGAGTACTAGGTAACATTCTATTTAATGGTTGATAAACCATTTTCATGGCTGAACTTTCTTAGAACTTTTTGAGTCAAAAAATAGAAAAATGAGTAACAAAAATTCTGCTTCTCTACCCAATGCAGATCATACTTGGTTGCAAAATGCAAAGAAAGCTCCAAATGTTTCTTTAGGTGAAACTGTTAGAGCAAGGCTCAAGCAATTCTCTGTTATGAACAAGCTCAAGAAAAGAGCGCTGAGGGTAATGTTCACTCCAATCTATTTTCAGTTGATCTTTTGCTTGAGAAAAGCTTATCAGGCCCTTTGGTCTGTTTTGATTTTTTGATATATAAAATATATATGTTTTTTATATTTGATATGGTTGTGAATGATTTTTCTTATCCCTTTTCTTTTAAAATTTCAAAATTAACAGGTAATAGCTGAGCATTTATCCGTGGAAGAAGTTGCTGGCATAAAGGAAGGATTTATTCTTATGGATACTAGCAAGAGAGGAAAGATTAACATGGATGAGCTAAGAACTGGATTGCATAAGCTTGGCCATCAGATTCCTGAAGCAGATCTTCAAATTTTGATGGAAGCTGTAAGAAATACCACTGTATTTACAGAACAGAAGCACAATATGAGACATACATGTATTCACTCACATGCATAGAGACAAAATTAATCACCTTTAACAGTACTTAAGACCCTAATACAAGCACGATATGAGACATACTACTCTTGATCACTCTAGTGACATTTTTTTTCTTATTTTTACTTTTCATTCTCTCTTTTGGGCAAAAACTGGTTTTTCTAGGATGGTTTGGTCAAATTTTGCTAACTTAAACGATGCTGGCATCAAGAAAAGTTTCATAACGTTTATGATCCTCATACTGTGTTTAACATCTCTTTGCACTCTATGGGATGTAGCTTGTGCCAGAACGCGTAATCTTTTTATTATAAACTCAACAAGGTGTAGACCTTGGACTAACTAGAATTTGACTTACAGGGTGACGTGGATAAGGATGGATATCTAGACTATGGGGAATTCGTTGCCATTTCTATTCACCTAAGAAAGATGGGCAGTGATGAAGAGCACCTTCACAAAGCCTTTGAATTCTTTGACAAAAACCAAACTGGATATATTGAAGTTGAAGAGCTAAGACAGGCCTTGGCCGATGAAGTTGAAGACAACAATGAAGAGGTCATCGACGCTATTATGCATGACGTGGACTCAGACAAGGTTTGTAATGTCTCTATGAACTCATCTGTTAGTGGCAATATATCATATATTTGTTTGGGACCCTGGTCATACCCAAAGTGGCATCTGTTGTTGCTCAAAGTCCATACTCACTTCCCTTGTGTTTACTTGCAGGATGGACGAATAAGTTATGAAGAGTTCGCCACAATGATGAAGGCTGGCACAGATTGGAGGAAAGCATCAAGGCAGTACTCGCGAGAGCGGTTCAATAGTCTCAGTTTGAGATTGATGAGGGATGGATCATTGCAGTTGGACGATGAAAGTAGATAGAACTCAAAAGAACGAGTTGGGAATTACTTCAGGGGGATTTGCATATTAAGAAAGCATTTTTTTTCCTTTTTCTGCGTAATTGTTTACGTAATTATTCTTCTTTTCACTTTTTAATTCCTCCTGTGATGATTTTCTAATCCTTTTTGAGAGATTATTTTCCTTTTATGTTTTTTTTTTTTTGGGGTGGGGGTGGGGATTTCATTAGGATTTGTTGCACAGTGTGTTGGTGTCTTTCTTAGTTGTTTATTTTGTCTGTTGTAAGAGATTAGTTGGGAAAAGGAGTGCGTTCCACAAGAAAGTTAATTGTGATTGTGAATATGTGAAAATTATTTTTGTCAGAATCTGTTTTGTATTGGTTAAGTGAATTATTGGTAGATACGTTGTGGTTCTCATCATTTCATGTGAAACTTAGTTGAGATGTAAAAGCTGGCATAAAACCAAAGCTTTCTTTGTTGGCTTTCATGTCTTTCTCATGCAGCAATTAAAGGAAGATGCTCATGACCATATGTTGAGATGGACTAAGCAACTGCTTTCAACACCACCTCCTTTCCTCCAGTAGAAAAGAGCTTCTCCTGCCTGGACGACAATCTACCTCTTATTATATTTATAATATTTTAGTGTTTGGGAGCCAAGTTTTGATTGCTATAGTGAATGATCTTAATAGTACAATATAAAGTAAAAATACGTTAGAAGTGTGAGGTTTTTATATACTACCGTGTTTAAGTTTTAATCTAGTCTTCAAACACTCTCCAACGGAAGTCACTTTTAGATATTGTTCATGGCACATTCCCATGACAAACTGAAAAAGCTCTTTGACGTCAGAAGTATTTGGAGAAAATAAAAGGGCAGATTTTTGGAAGTTAACTTGACCAGAGGCTCTCTCACAAGTAAGAAGAACATTTTTGAGGCATGGCATGAAGACGCATTGGCATGGCAAAAAACAATATATCATCTGCTAGAAATAGATGCGAAATGACAGGGGCACCTCTACACACTCCAAAACCTTGAATGAGACCTCAATTTTCAGCATCCATAATTTACGATGATGGACCTTGAGCACATATAAGGATTAAACAAGGAGATAAAGGCTCTCAGACCTCATCGAGAGAGAACTCGTCCTTTGCAACAGCATTAAGCAAAACAGAAAAAGAATAGCCTATGTGACAGCCTTGGTTGGAACCATAGTTTTGTAGTTCTAACCTCTATTTCAACAGTTTTTTTTTTTTTCCACATATTATAGTATTTTCGCTCCAAACCCTCGGTTCCAATTCATTTCCTAAACAGCCTAGAAACTTAACTTATGCAAACCATAATTAAATCCACCCACTTAGGGCGACAACCCATTCTCAGCGTCACCTTTTTGATAAAAATCCATTCTACTCGATCACAGGCCTTTGACATGTCCAGTTTCATAAAACCAATTTCTTTTTAACGGCCAGGTCTTCTATTCTTGATGGCATGTATCATTTTAAATGCAACAAGAACATTGTTTGTAACTAGACGATCAGAGGGGGAAACTACCTCTTCTGAAACAATATTTTGAAGATTAGAAGATGCAAAGAGGACTTGCAAATAACAAGAGATTATCTGGGCAATATCCTCCTCCAAAGATAGCTCCACACCTTCATTTTCCATTAGAGCAATGTCCTTGGTTTTGTGACGACCACGAGCTTTTGAATTAAAAAATCGAGTGTTTGAGGTCTCCAGTTTTGGATCAAGATCGTTACTGCTAATAAATTGCTTCTTGTCCTGACAAATCATCCATTATTTTCTCTTGCAACTCATGCAATTTATATTTAGCTTGTCTGTTGTTTGATGAAAATTTTCCAAAGTGCTGTTTGTGCCATCCTGAAAGAGCTTTTGAACAATGATCTAAATTCAACAAACATGATTCACAAGTGATTAGAAAGTTCACTCCTCCAGTTACTATGAACGATCTCAGGGCATTCTTTCTCTTCTAGCCAAATAGCTTCAAAAACTGAAATCTTGAATTTTTATTCTATGCCGGCTGAAGAATAGAATTAGAACCTGGAGACACTTTCAAAGCTCTATGATGTGAACACTAAAAGTCCAATTTGTGCACCATAATTTGAGAGTAGTTTGATTCCATTGAATATTTGCCATTGCCCAATCAATCCTTTCCTTGACAGTATCAGCTCTAAAAGCTCCCTATTTGAAGTGGAGTGTTCCCCAATGTAGTCAACTAGAGAAAGCAAACACTTACCTAAACAATCATAAAAAAATAAACATCTGCCTCAAAGGACGACATGCTTCACCGGGTTTGTCTTCAAGGCTTAGAATTTCATTAAAATAACTCATGACAAGTCAAGGTGATGATAGAGAGACATCATAAGGATGATTTAGAAGATTCCAAGAAAGATAGCGTTTAGGAGGACAAGACACACCTGCAAAACCAATATAATGCTAAGAAAACAAAGAATCATAACCCAATAGAATACTTGAAAAAGAAGGTACAAACATATTAATAGAATCATTATATGACAACATAATAAACAAAGAACTTCTAAACCACAATGAAGACTTAAAATAGAACGAAAACTAGACAAACTTACCTATGCTAGTATAGTTTCCATAAGAAATAAAGCTTGGGATTTTGTTGTTTTAGCAAACAAAAGAAAATTGATTGATGGAACTACTTGTCCATATTTTCCTTTACATCTAAAAGACTTTTCAAACCTCTCTTTATATTAGTAGAACCTAAAAGAATTGAACCTAACAGAATTGAAGACTCCTTTACCTTATTGAGTTCTTCTAAAAATCTTCCTAATAGACATTCTCAGGAAAGTTCTTTTAGAACGAGTTGCAGCTGCTTCAATATTCATGCATTTCGAAGTGGTAGTGTTGGGATGCATAAATCTTCAGGAATTTCGATGTGGTGTTTTTGATGTAGCTTTTTATCATCACGTGGCATAAACTTGGGGGTGAGAAGTGTTGGGGAATTAGGCACTTCTTAATTCTAAAGATTGCAAAAACGAATAATTGTAGAAAAGAAACTGAAGAAAAGAAGAAAAGACAGACACCAAATTTTTATACAGATTCGTTCAAATTCGAGACTACGTCCTTTTTCTGCTGCTGCAGATTTCACTATGATGAAGAAGATTACAAATTATAAGAGAAATTTATCACATACTCTCAAATAATATTTCTCAAATCTCTCTTCTATCTAGCACCCTCTATGGGAATTTTTCTCTCTCAACAATGGAGCTCACAACCTCACAAAATAGTGCCTCACACAAAATAATGCCACTCTCTCTCAACCCTAGCCACCTTATATCTATTTATACCCCAAAGACGTGAAAAACACTTCTATTTTAGAAAACCTTAGTAGTTTTGCACAAAATATTGTGCAACACAGCGCCTTGGTGCTAAAAAATAAGCGTTGCGGTGCTCACCTGTCGGCAGAATAGCACCGCGGTGTTGGTTTGCTACCCACGTGCTCTGTGGCATCTAACCCTGGCACTGCAACACCCAGAATCTGCCTTTCCTCTCCTTTTTCTTCCTTTTGTTAGGTTGTTGACTTCATTTGACTCCACACCTACAACAATCTCCCACTTGGAGACTAATCAATCACCATGTCTCCAACTGCAACGGCAACAACTTCGCACACCTCAAGGAGAAGTCTAATTGAAGTTGCGCACAACTTTAGTTTATCGATCGGAATCGTCTTAGTGAGCATATCTGCTAGATTCTGACTCCCAAAAATCTTTGCTTTAGCACCCAATCTTCCAAAACTGACATGATGAAGTGATACTGCAACTGTATATGCTTTGTCCTAACATGAAATACGGGATTTTTTATCAAGTGAATGGCGCTCTGACTGTCACTATATAACGCACTCCTTTTCTACTTATGACCTAGTTCTTCCAGAAATGACTACAACCAAATTATCTCCTTGCTCGCTTCCGTTACTGCCACATACTTTGTTTCAGTTATAGAGAGTGCAACTATCTTTTGCAGCTTTGAGACTCAACTAACTGCTGTGCCTCCCAAAGTGTAGACATAACTAGTGGTACTCTTTCTGCCATCAATGTCTCTAACCATATCAGCATCTACATAGCCCTGTAATCCCAAGTCTAACTTCTTGAAACACAGTGCTAAACCTGCAGTACCTCTCAGATATCTGATAAACCACTTCACTACATTCCAATGCTGCTTGCCTAGATTGCTCATGTACCTACTTACAACTCCCACTGCATGTGGAATGTCCGATCTGGTACAAACTATGACATACATGAGACTGCCTATTACTGAAGCATAAGGCACCTTGGCCATGTGGTCTCGCTCCTGCTCCGTGGTTGGTGATTGCTCCTTTGATAACTTGAAGTGACTGGCCAAAGGAGTACTCACAGGCTTCACATTACTCATGTTGAATCTACTAAGCACCTTTTCAACATATTCTTCCTGTGACAGTTTCAAACCATTACTGTTCCTCGTTATTCTTATCCCAAGGATTTGTTTTGCAGCACCTAAATCCTTCATTGCAAACTCCTTAGACAGCTCCTTCTTCAACTTGTCAATCTCCTATTTGCAACCACCTGTTATCAGCATGTTATTGACATATAGCAACAATATAATATAGGAGTCACCAAAACTCTTCACATAACAAAAATGATCTCCCTAACACCTCAAGAAACCATTGCTACATATAAAACCATCAAACTTCTTATACCACTGCTTGGGAGCTTGTTTAAGACCATACAAGCTCTTTTGAAGTTTGCATAGCAAGTTATCCTTACTCGGTACTTCGAAACCTTGTGGCTACTTCATGTAGATCTTCTCCTCCAAATCACCAGAGAGAAAGGTTGTCTTAACATCCAACTATTCCAAGAACAAGTCTTCATTTGCCACTAGTGCAAGTACTATTTTGATCGTGGTTAATTTCACCACTGAAGCAAAAATCTTGTTAAAGTTGATGCCATCTTTCTGCTGAAAGCCTTTTACCATTAGCCTTGCCTTATATCATTTGCCACCATCACTTTTATCTTTTATCTAGTATACCCATTTATTATGCAAGGCCTTTTTGCCTTGTGGTAACTCTGCCAGTTGCCATGTCCAATTAGACATTAAGGAATCCATCTCATCCCTCATGGCTAACTCCTACTTGATCGAATCTTTAGCTTGTACGGCTTCATCATAACTCTCTGGTTTACCTTTGTTCGTCAACAAAATATAATGCAGAGAAAGGGAGTATCTCTGTAGCGGTCTGATAGTCCTGCTAGATCTCCTCACTAAAGTTGCAAGAGTACTTTGGTTTCCTTCTAGAGCTATGTTTTCTTGGTCTTCATCCTTTGGATTTTGCACCTCCACTTCAGGAAGATCCTTCAATGGAATCACCTCAGGTTTCTTAACTTCAAAACCTAAACTTCTAGAGTCACTACTATCTCTGTCCTTATAGAAAACACCTTCATTAAATATCACATCTTTGCTCCTGATAATCTTCTAATTTTGGTCAACCTAGAAACGATAACCAAACTCAAGTCCACCATAGCCAACTAGAAAACACTTCTTTGACTTTGCATCAAGTTTACTTTTAGCAGCAAGGTCAATATGAACATATAAAATACACTCAAATACTCTCAAGTAAGAGAGATCAACCTTTTTACCACTTTAGATTTCTTTCGGTAGCTTGAACTTCAATGGTGTGGATGGACTTCTATTGATTAGATGAGCTGTTGTATTAATTGACTCAGCCCAAAATGACTTTGGCAGCCCTGCATGCAACCTCATGCTTTTAGCACGCTCATTTAGAGTCCTATTTATCCTTTCAGCTACATCATTTTGCTGTGGTTTCTTTAGAATGGTTTTGTTTTCATCTTTATTCAAGTCTAAACACAATATCACTTGAAGTCATCATCTAAGCACTCTTCCCCATTGTCAGACTGCAAGCACTTCACCTTCAAATCTGTCTCGTTCTCCACTATAGCTCTCCATCTCTTAAAAGCATCAAAGACATCAGATTTGTTTTTCAGAAAGTAAACCCATACCTTCCTGCTTGAGTCATCAATAAATGCACCACCAAAGGAAGTCACCGTCGAAGGTCCCCACACATTAGTGTGAACTAGCTCCAACTTCCTGTACTTAGGCTCTCTACCTGTTGTTGAGAAACTAACTCTCTTGTATTTGCCAAAGATGCAAGCTTCACACAAACTGTGATCAACAATTTTCAATCCTAGCAGTTTATCTTTACAATGAAGCACCTTCATTCCCTTCTCACTCATGTGACCGAGCCTATGATGCCATAACTTGGTATTAGTAGCAGAATCAGCAACTGCTATGGTATCTCTGCAACTAGAGTTAATATAGAGAGTTCCAGCCTTATGTCCCCAAGCAACAACCATCACTCCTTTTGTGACTTTCCAACCTCCACAACTGAAGGACACATTATGTCCTTCGTCATCCAGTCGCCTTACCGAAATCAAATTGTACATCAATTTGGGTACATGTCTCGCCTTCTAAATCTTCTATATAAACCCATTAGGCATTTTCAAACTAACGTGCCAATGCCAGCAATGTTCAAAGGTTCACCATTTGCAAGATAAACCTTACCATGATTTCCAGTAACATAATTCTCCAGCATATGACGATGTGAAGTAGTGTGGAATGATACTGTTGAATCTATCACCTACGAATCAAGGGAATTGTCGATAAACAAGAGTAAGGCATCTTGTGCCTCTTCAGTAGTGGCATTTGCATCATCATTGTTCTTGTCTTCATTCTTCTTTGGAGCCCTGCAATTCTTTTTCAAGTGGCCGGTCCTTATAAAATTCCAACACTCTATATTCCTATCGTTCCTTGACGTACTTCTCTCATTCCTCGACTTGCCTTTCTTGCCATTATCCCTGTTGGCATGCCTCTCAAGATTCCTACCCCTATCTCAACATTAAGGGCCGAGTTTGACGTTGAAGGTTCACCAGAATCCTTCCTGTGAAATTCTTCCGCCAGAATAGAGTTTTTGACATTAACAAACTTCAGTTTTTCATTCCCAATTGAATTAGTAATGGCTACCCTCATGGGTTCCGAACTATTCAGTAACGAGGCCAAGAGGATTAAGGCATTGATCTCATCATCAAATTTAATCTCTACCAAGACCAATTGGTTCAGAACGGTGTTAAAATTATTTAGATGCTCTACCACCAAGACACCTTTAGGCATTTTTAAATTAAAGAGCTTCTTCATGAGGTGTACCTTGTTAATATAGCAACGTTATTGGCCAAAGGCTTTTCATACATGTCTGATAAAGCCTTCATCATCCCTTCTGTAGTATTCTCATTCGTAAAGATGTGGGCCACATTCTTTGACAGGGTCAAACGGATCACACCGAGCACCTGTCTGTCAAGGAGAGTCCACTCCTCATCCTTCATGCCTTCGGGTTTATTACCTAAGGGCAAGTGCAGTTTCCTGCTATAGAAGTAGTCTTCCACTTGCATCCTCCAATAGGAAAAGTCTGAACCATCGAATTTGGTGATACCGGCTGCCGAACATTCTTCTCCCGTCATCGTTCTTGATCCAAACCTTCGCTCTGATACCAGTAGTTGGGGAATCAGGCACCTCCTAATTCTAAATATCCAAACGAATAATTTTTTTTTTCTCTCAACAATGGAGAAAAGAAGAAAAAAGAGACACCAAATTTTTATATAGGTTCGTCTAAATTCGAGACTACGTCCTATTTCTACCACTGTAAATTTCACTATGACGAAAGAGATTATAGATTACATTTTTGGGCTTTTAAAATACTGACGACTACACAAAATGTCGCATAACACAGTACCTGTAACGCCCCTAAGTGAGGGTTAACAGTTTTTATTAAATAAAATAAAGATTAGAGCTCTCAACCTCATAAAATAATGCCTCACACAAAATAATGCCACTCTTTGTCAACCCTAGTCACCTTATGTTTATTTATACCCCAAAGAAGAGAAAAGCACTTCTATTTTACAAAACCCTAGTAGTTTCCCTTCTTTGGGCCTTTAAAATACTGACTACTGCATAAAATATCGCACAACACAGTGCCTTGGCACTGTGGCGCTTGAAACGAGCATTGCGGTGCTCACCTGCCAGCGCTGTGGTGTTGGTTTGTTGCCCACGGGTGCTGCGACACCCAACCTTGGCGCCGCAGCGCCCAGAATCTACCTTTCCTCTCCTTTTTCTTTCTTTTGCTAGATTGTTGACTTGATTTGGCTCCATACCTGCAACAAGAAGTCATCTTCGTATAAGGATGAGGTTTAAAATTTGCAAGATTTTTACCAATCCAGACACATGTGGGAAATCTAACCCCAATAGTGAGCATGTTGGAAAGGGAATCCAAACCTAACAAGAATACAGGAAGTCCTTAAGTAGGTTTTGCATAGTCCATTTAGTGGAGCATTAAGGAACTCAGATTTTCATTTTTCCAAGAAAAACAAAACAAATAAAAAAAATGAAAATAACTCGGATTCCTACCAAGTATTTTTAGCATAAGAAACATTCATGTCTCAGATTCACTTAAAAACCTTAAACGATAGTTTTAAACCTCATTACGTTATCAAGATAGGGAGCAGTTTATCATAGACTATGACATAATTATGAGACATAGGCATGATTGCAGAACCACAATATGGTCGCAATTTGTTAATCTTCTACGTATGGCTCAAAAGGATTTTCTAAAACTACTTTTATTTAATTATGACTAAGTAATTATTATGATAATTGCTATGTAATTATGACTATTTTTAAAATATTTTAAAAATTTTGCTAGAAATCTAAACGTAATTTTTTTCTATTATAGAAATCTAAACATAAGAGGTAAAAAGGCTATTTTGGCACCCCTGATAAAACAAACCAACATCAGGTCCACAAGATATTGCTTTTTTTTAGTAAATTGCTCAATTAGTCCCTAATCTTTCGCCAAAGTGAGATTTTAGTCTCCAACATTTTTTTTTCAAACCAACACCAATCTTTCATTTAAGTTGCTAAGGAACTAATTTACCCAACTTCTATTAAAAAAAAGGTCACATGAGGTGCACATGACCTCTTTAGTAAGGGTGTTTTAGTAAAATACTTATATTCTTTTTAAGAAATTATAAATTAAATTATACTTCTTTAACAAAAATAAAATTAAAATATAAAAAATAAAAAAATAAATCAGCAAAAACAATAAAACCGCAAAAGAAATTTTCAAAAGGGGAAAAAAATCAAGAACACTCTTCCAATCAAAAAAATCAAGAACATTCTCCATTGAGGTGGACTTCTTCAGACTTCAGAAAAAAAAAGGGACAAAACTCCCTCTCATCATCAAGGAGCAAGGGATGTTGAAGGATAGAGAGAAAGTGGAGCTGTGAAGCCCTTGTAGTGGTCGGAGCGATTTGGGGGGAGAAAGTAGGGCGATAGAGCTGCTTTCTCGTCGACCAGTGGGCCTGTAAAATATTGGCACTACAAGAAAATATTGATTACACGACATTTATTTCACGACCGTTTCACAAAAACCGTCGTGTAAAAGGCAAAAATACGCGGCAAATTACGCCCGTGAAAACGAAGACGGTCGTGGGAAGGTGTGAAGATACCACGACAGTTTTCTGAAAAACCGTCGTGGAAGATTAGGGCTACCACGACGGTTTTTGGAGAAAACCGTCGTGGTAGCTTATTACCTATCACGACGGTTTTCTCCAAAAACCGTCGTGGTAGCCTAATCTTCC